>JALJEE010002316.1:0-197878 GCA_023231475.1 Seison nebaliae
CCACGGAATCTATGCCCATCGATCGGGAATCTCTCGCTGAATTACGCAGACTGATCAATATTGGCGAAGATCGAAATTTTTTTACTTTATTTTCTTCTTTATCCCGACGGGAATTTCATTAATAAATAATAATAATAATAAAAAATTTAATTTTAAATTTAAAATAAATATTATAAAATTTAAAAATAAAATATTAAGTAAAGTAAAATACTGAAATTAGATTGACTCTCTCTCCACGTCGATTTTAAGATCGTTTAATTTGATAATCGGATTCGAATTATTTTTCGTCTCCTTATTTTTCATGTTTAAATGTTTCCGATTCCATAAACGCTTCATCGTTGACTTCCTCTCCATTTCACATATATCATTCTCGATATTCTTTTCTACTTTCTGAATTAATTCGTTTACACTCTTCTTTCTGAGATTTGACACTTTCAATTTCTCAATTTTTCCATAGGACATCGTTCCAATTTTCTCATTTGATATCATTTTAATTTTCTCATTTGATATCATTTCATTTTTCTCATTTGATGTCATTTCATTTTTTTCATTCGATGTCATTTCATTTTTTTCATTCGATATCATTTCAATATGATCGAATGACTCTAAATTAACTTTATTACTTTCCGCCAAATCGATCTGATCTAGTTCTAAATTTCCTTCCATTTGTTCATCTTCCTTGTCTTGAATCTCTTCATTTGAATGACTTTCAAAACTTTTGCTTAAGTTCTTCTGATGCATCATTACCATGACGTTCTCTGCGAAATTTGGAGTGAGAGACACTTTCTTCGGAGTAGATGAAGAGATTTCTTCATTCATTCTCTTCATATTGAGTGTAATGTAAGA
Source organism: Seison nebaliae (assembly GCA_023231475.1). Taxonomy (NCBI): domain Eukaryota; kingdom Metazoa; phylum Rotifera; class Pararotatoria; order Seisonacea; family Seisonidae; genus Seison; species Seison nebaliae. Next base: position 847 of record JALJEE010002316.1, read on the forward strand.
GAGTTTCCTATTAACGGTCGAAGTTAACGTCTCTCGAACTGAATCAATTTCATTCATTATCTGAAATCGGAACGATTGAATATCCTGTTTCAACTCCTCAAAATCAGCTAGAAAAATGTTTAAAAGAAAGTGAATTCTTAAGACTCATTAAAAACTTGATTGTTCTTCACGTTGTTTGTGTAACATATATCGTTTGATGATTCGATCCATCACTTTCTTGTACGATAATTTATCTGTCACATTTGCCGACGATGCGTTACCTTCTTCCAGGAATCCATTCTAGGAAAAAAATTATTTATATAAAAAAATTAAAATACGAACACTTTTAAATAAATGTGCTCGATGTGTTTCCATGTTGACGGGAATTTGAGCGACTCCATTCGAACTCTCCATTTTCTATTAAGATAATTTGATGAAAACGAAATAATAATTTTTATAAATTAAAATTTTTAATAATCATAAATAAATAATAAAATTGAACATTTTTGGGATGACGTTGAGCATTTGTTCGATTAAGTTTCTGATTATTAACCGATAAAAAATCGTCGGAAATTATGGATAATCTCTTCGAAATTGTCGGTGGCAATTTCTTACATTGAACTAATTTGCAGATATATTTGCAGAAATATACGAAAGATTTGGGAGTTGGAATAATGTTCATCGGTACTGGTAACGTGGCACCAGCTTTGATGTATTCCATATATAATTTGGATCGAGCGAATTTCCATTCAACATCAGCGTCACCCTATCCCAAGAATTAATTAGAATATAATTTATTAGAATAATATCAACTTGGATACTTTCGAATGATTTACTCATCATAGCGATCAACATATTGAGAAGGACGATATCGCACGATATCATAAATGTCCCATAGACGAACAAACCGATATTTGTCGTCACACTATTATTATATTCGTCTAAAGAGACAAATTTAGGATCGACCGCTCCAAATATTGACCAGAAAACAGTTCGAAATGTTAATTCAATTCTAAAATTATTTCAAATAATTCTCATAAAATTTGAGAAAAAAAACGTTCCAAATTTCATTTGACTGTTTGTTACGATATTTCGTTCATTAATTTCAACTTTCTTCCGAATTGATGCATTGTAATACCAATACAAATTGTTCAGAGAGATCAGAAATGCCAAAAAAACCAAGAGAAATATCACCGCAAATTTCACAATATCCTATAAAATAATAATAATGAGAGAAATAATGAAAAATAGACATTTTCTAGAAAGAAATATTTCTTTTCTAACCGTCACCATTTTCCCTAAAGATATTTGTAGAGGACCTAATTGTTGATTGGCGGGAAGAATGAACATAATTCTCGTAAATGATAAAATGTTGGCAATGGCGAACATATTCTCAGCGAGATTTCTTGGATCCCATTGACTCCAATTGAATCGATCTGAATTTGAAGGAGAAAAGAAGAAGAAATTAAATTAACCTGCGTCTAACCAATAAACAATTTTACCAATTCTCTCGATATACGCTCTCTCGTCTTCACCAGGATGTAATCGCCAGTTATTGATATGTGATAATTTGTTAAGTGATTCTGTCACCTGAAAATTTTGAAAAAATAAATTTTCAAATATTTTAAATTTCCTTTAAAACTTTGATAATTGTGAAATATTTGAGGGCGAATGCAGCGACGTATAAAATATTCATTGCCGTATCAACCATATTATTCCATGCACCGAAATATTCCATAAATCCTTCATTATACACCTGCTTAGATTCCTGCCACAGGAAACCCACAACCCAAAGTGCAATGGCGATATCCAACGGAACGGAATAAAATTCTCGTAAATAAAAATCGTGACGAACATTCGCACAAACATATGCCGCATTCCCATCAACATAATGTGGTTCTGTCGCTGAATGATGAAAATTTCAAATTTGAAAAGATATCATGGAAAATAAACATTGATTTCCACATTTCACCGTGAAATTATCATATCTTGCTCGATAACTGAACAATTCTTGATAATTACAATAAGCATTTTTCCACGCTTTTGACAACGAGAATTGTTCGTGCTGAACACTCATCGATTGCAAACTCGAACTCACGATCATTCCAATGAACATCAAATAAGAAATTGTATGTCCAATAAATTTGACACAAGGTTGTCTCATTATTTGACTTAACTAAAACAAAGATATCCAAAATAATAATTAAGGAAATTTAAATTTAAAAAAGATATGTAACTTTACTTTTTGGGGCGAAAATGTAGACGATACAAAAGAATGGTAATAAGAAGATATAGAGACAAATGAAAAGGAAATTCATAAAATTATTCATTTTACTTATTCGATGTATGCCTGAATACCAGATTTCCACTAATTTCTGTTGACACGATGGATGAGCTACGAACTATTTTTAAAATTGAACTACTTCAAAAAAAGTGAATTTCAAAATGAATAACTTTCTTTTCATGATATTTGATAGCGAGATCCATTCGAGATAGCCGTTCGTATTTCTCTTCATCATCTCTCCCTGTTTTTGAGAGAATACTATAAAGTTCTTCTTGTGATCGAACTTTATCCAACAACTTCACAACATAACTACTCAACGTATTCGCCAAATGTGTATATTCACTCTAAAAATGATCAGAAATGAACACAAAATAACTAAATAATTTGAATAAGAATTGAACTCGAAAATATTTCTCTTGTTTCGATAGTTCGCGAAGTTCATGTGCCAATTCGAATGATGTCAATATTGGATCAGGAGAAGCTAAAGAAATGTAAGATTCACTAGCTAAAGCTTTGTAAGCGTTCAATCTGGATTGTGCACTTCTCAATGAATCGAATGTGATTCGATTAAGACAGTCGTTACATTTACAATGATAATCATGTGGTTTCGTCATTCGATCGCCATTCAACAATAACATTTGAACGATTTCCGTTCGATTATATGTAGCGGCTAACATTAATGGTGTGACATCGGGTGAGAATTGTGCGTCGTTATTGGAACTTTTCGACCAGAACGAATCGTCTTGTCCGTCACTAATGAATTTCCTGTCAGTTAAAATTTTGTATTTGGGATGTCTCAAAATACATTCCGCCATTTGTACATGTCCCAAATATATGGCTAATAGTAAAGCTTCTCGAATTTTTGGTGAGTCCGAACGATCCAATAACATTAAAACTATTTCTATGTGTTCCGATTCGACTGCTAATCTCAAAGCGGATCGACCCAAATTGTCCACAATGTCGATATTGAAATCAGCTTTCTCAGTGAGAATTTTTTCCACTGTCGGAATATCTCCATTTTCACACGCACTGAGAAAGATGGAATTCAATGACAATTCGGTATTCTCATTTTCCTGAAATTTATAATTAATACCATTAAATCGAACATTGGACTTATTGTGAGAACGCCATTTCTCAGACTTGAGAAATCTATTCGTTAACATATTTTCCACAACTATCGATTCTCATGAAATAAATAATTTATTTTTTCAAATATGTTACGAAACTAATTGGTAATGAGAGAAAGAAGACACATCAAATCAAATGAATGACACGTAAAATGATTTGGAGGAAGATTTTTCTGTTGCTATCACTCCTATTTAGTAATTCGTTTACCACTTATCTTTTCAACACATCACACGGCTTCTTCCAATTGCATCGAAATGTTTCAATGAGAACTGCTACAGATTGTTGACTTCCTTTCCAGTAATTCAAATAATTTTAATGTCGACTATCACTCATTCGTCGATTAAACATTCCGACTCGATCACTCTCACAATTTTTATGACAGCAACGAAAAAGGAAACTAACGAATGATTTTGATAAAGGAAGGAATTGACGAACCATACCTTGTGTCGGATGGTGATGTTTCTTGTACACAATTGATTTCTTCAATTTATCTACCGCCACAGAAATACCATCAGTCTGATTCATAATTTGCAGATAAGAATTCTTCTTTTTCTCCTTAAAATCATTATCTTAATACGTTTCATGAAGGGGAAAAGGAAAAAGCAACATAAAATTTATTCTCCCACAATCCACATATTTAGTACGTGATGATTCTCCAATTGGTTAAAATTTTTAAATGTTCTCTCAAATGCAGATCATTTTAAAAGACAACTAATTTTATATGGAACAAAAAGAATAAACTTCTCCCTTACCACTCTTAACACGAGAAATATCGGTACAATTTTTAATAGTCTATTTAATTCTCTTAATAATAATTCTCTAATTAATTTATAATACAATCGATATTTTTACACTTAAACATGACAAAGAAATTGATTGACATCGAACGGAAATGAGTTTTTTCCTTAATTCTCTTTTAATTTATTGGGAAATCGAATTTGAAAAATGAAGAATTATGAGTTTCTAATACAGTTTTTTGGTACTTCCGATTGTTCAATTTATCAACAAATTCTCCACCTTTTTCCCGTTTTTCATCTATCGAATGCAACTGGACGGAAAATTTGGAATTATCATATAATTTTTCTTCCTCTATTATTTTCGAATGATAATTTGGACAAATGTTGTGCATCAACATTCTCTTCTCGATTTTCGACGTTCCTGAATTCTTCAACGAGTTTTTCATTTTATTCAATATTATCAAACGTTTCTCATCATTTTTGTTTAATTTTTGATTAGAGTTCTGTAAACTATTCATTTTCCTTTCACAATAACATATACACCATTTGACCTCTAAAGGAAATCTATCATCATTAACAACATCAATATTCTTTGGATTGTTCTTCGGAATATTTGATTTCTTATTTTGCCGTAATCTCAAACGATTTGCCATTTAAAATTAAATTTAGTTAATTTTTTAAATTATTCATTTTAAATGAAATTCAACATTCATTATATTATAAAATAAATGAAAAAAAAACAATTTTAAATTATAAGTTTTATTATGATATTAGATGATTAAACATATTTCTAATTATTTTCTTATAAATTTTGTCCTAAAATTTTATTTCCCAGTATATGTTGATTTTGTCCTATTTATTCTCGTATTGGAATTAGTCCCTAATTTCGATCCATCTGCTGAGGATGAAGTGAGTTCATTTTATCAAATAAACTGGATGATGAGAGTGTAAGGACTGATGTCATATTCAGCGAAATCATATGTCGATAATAGTCAAAGCTGTTCGTCCAATTATAGTTGGTAAACCACTAGTCAACGATGTACTTGGAAACGAGTTATCAATTTGATACCATCTGATAAAATCAAATGTATTTTTATTAATATCATTTGAGAAAATATTATTAGCTTAGGATCGAAATGTATTTGTAATCGATGTTCCGAATATATTTCCATTTACAGTAGTGATTGTAGAAGTGCAAATGGTTTTGTTTCCGGTTGTTGTCGACAAGGAGGTTGGTGTAAAACAATAACTATTCTATTTTCCACAAAAAAGTAAAATGGCTATATTTGTAGTGGTTTGACAACAGAACAATCAAACAGCGCTCTTCGTTGTATTTTGTTAAATTTTTTTAATCTCATAATCTTCCAATCTCAACTCTTCTAAACATTTATTCTCAAATTCATTCATTCTTATAATCGAAATAATTTTCCTCGATCGATCCCACGCATCTGGCTCAGTAATCGACGTAACTTAATAAGTGACATTGAGTGTCCCAGCCGTCGTATCCATCACATCCATATTTGCGATATGTGTATATGTTTTAAATTTTGTTCTGAATTCTAATGATCGAAGTTCCGTTGTCAGATAACGTTGAGAAATAAGAAAACAAAAGGGTTTCAATCCGCAGATGGAGAACATAAATTCCCTATTAAACAATTTGTAGCAACCTAAAAATATGCGAATTGTTCTATTATATGTTCGGTCAAGATATAACAGAGATTCACGAATGGAGATTTTCTTCAGTTCTTCAGGAGATCCAATGATCAAATGATTTTCCGAGGATTTCCATCTTTAATAAATTCCAGAAGTTTTTAAATTCAAAATCGTTCAAATATACAAAGGGAAAAAAACTGAAAAAAGAGATTCCAATCAGACTATTTGTCTATCTACTATTTGTATAATAAATAACCGACACATCATCAATCAAATAAAGATGATTAATTTTAAGTTTTAAAAAAATAATTAGTCCTTGAAAAATAACTAAAGAATGATTAAAAATTGGTAAAATCGAATAATAAATAAATACGTAACAGAATTATTAAGTTGATTTATTTTATTATATAATTTTTGCTAACTCTTCGAATTTATCATGAGTGTCGTATGTCAACTTTGTTATGAAGAAATTTCAAGGTCTCCTGAACCAAGTGAACAACTTATTAAAATATCATGTGGTCACAGATTCCATGTCGGTTGTTTTCAGAGATTATGGAATAGAAAGCTGCCAACCTGTCCCATCAAAGTTTGTGCACGAGATATCGGAGAAACGGAAGCAAAAGTGATAGATAAGATTATATGGGAATTTGTGGATAATCAAGCAGACGGTTATTATCACGAGAATGACGGCGAATCTAAATATTCTACGTTGTGGGGAATAGGATTGGCAGCAGTAGGAATTGCCATCTCCACTCTATATGTGATGCGAAAACGTGAATAATGATAAAGATGATTATTCATGTCATTAAATTGGATATTAAAATAAATTTTCTTCAAAAAAAAAAAGAATATTTAAAATTATTTTAAAAACAATTTATAAAATACCAACCATGAAAATTGTTTGGCAATTCAATTGTTGATATGATGTTAATTAAGAAATATTATAAGATAATAAAAGTTCAAATTCGATTCGATGAAATTGAAAAATTTCACAACAAAGAGTTCATGTAAAACAATTTAAGATAAAGTTAAATTTTTGGATTTTACAAAGAAAAAAAACAGAAACACAATTTTTCCTTGTAATTTTAGTGACAATACTGTACTTTAAGATTCAAAAAGGCTAAACTATTGAAAAGAAAAATGAGAATTTATTATGAGTATGATGTATAGAAAGATGTGTGAAGAGTATCCTTTTGAAACGAGATGTGAAAATAAACTTTTATAAGTCATTTGTTCTTTTGAGAAAAAAGTGAGTTTTAAACATAAATATTAATTATTATAAAGATTAATGGAATGGAGATTTGTTTCGAATCCCCGTCGATGGGCTGATTATCTACGAGAGAAGAAATCGTGGTCAATCGACGATTTCGATGACCATTTTCGACAATTGGAAGAGATCGAGTGTACCGATGATAATGGAGGACTGTATTTTATCGTGTGGTTGAAATTGACGGAAGCGGCGAAATCATTTGAAAATTTTATTTGCTGTGCTCAAATAAAATCATTTCTGAAAATTGAGAAAAAAATCAAAAAATTAGATCAGATTTTTTATAATTATAATGAAGGTCTTCTCATGTTCTTCCGTCGGATGATGACGATGAATTTTGAATTTGAATATGAAGAACCAGATACAATTCTGAAAATTTATTTGGAAAAATTGAAGTATTTTATTTCGAATAAACAAATTAATAAATTCATTCGATATTGCACATACATTTACGTCTTTGGCAATATGGCGTTCAATCGAACATATCCATTATGTATGGCAGAAATGGATTGTCTTTTCCAGAATTTCACCGAAGGTCGTAAAGCGAATGATGAAACATTTAATTATTTCAAATCAGTCCAAACTTATTTCACTTCGTATAATAAAGCGGAATGGAAAAATAATGATATTCAAATAAAATATCGATCGTGGCTCAATTTTTTGAATTGTTGGATGTGTTATGTGTGTTTAGCGCCCACTCCTTTCAATTTCAGTTTCGGTAGACAAAACGCTGGAAATATTAGCGAGATACCGATGAGTCGACATATGCCGTCAGAGTTTTATTCGTCTCCTGATATGGGATCTGGTTTCCGAAGTCATAATCAAACTATTCTTGAAGTGGTGAAAGATTGGTCTATCGGTCATCCACTTATGAAACATAAAACGAAGAATTTCATGGAGAATTATGCAAATCATTGTAAATCGATTCGAATTATTCGTCCAATTAATTTTTTATTAACTTCTTCAAATTGTTATGAGGAAAAAGAAAATTGTATAAACAGTTTTTTCCGGAAGAAAAAAAAAGAAGAAATTGTCAGTCATTCATCAGAGAAATTTAAACGAGAAAGAGGAGAATTATTTGAGAGAATTCGATCGATAGATGAATCATATTTTTCTCAGGATTGTCTCAAAGCGAAAAAACCGTTAGATGTGATTGATAGTGAAATGAAATATTATTTTAATAATGAAACTATCGAATGTAATTGGTTCTATCAACATCTTTATATTCTCAACGATTATTTCTATCAATTATTAAATGATTGTGAAACGGAGAAGAAATTATTTCAATTATTATTAATAATTTATAAAAATCTCATTTATTTATTTGATTTATGCAAATTAATTGGGGAAGATAATGGTTGTTATTTCCATCGATATGGTTCCGTTTATGATGTATTCCAATGGAATAAACAGATTCAATTCCATTGTTATAATGTGACGATTCATCTCCAATTATTATTTCTCCAACGATCACTTTATGTTAAAGAGAAAAAGGAGAGATTGTTGTTGTTAGTGACTCAAATTCGAAATGAATTTCTATTAATCGCTAACGTAATTCCATCAATACGACGTCTTTTAGCCACCACACAGAATCCGCATAATCTTCGTTTACGTCAAACCATTTCTCTCAGTGTTCTCCAAGTGTGTTATTGTCAAATGGAATTGATGGAAATGGGAAATTATAAAACCATCTTTTCTCAACATTTCTGGAAAACGATGATAAAAACGAATGAAATTCTCGTTGTGAGAATGATGAAAGATGTGGGCATGCATTATCAGGCACATATTCGATTGTTGGATAAAAATGAATATTTCAGATTTGAAGAAGTAATTTATATGCGAAGTCTCATGCTCGATTGGATATTGGAATTATTTGTAAAAATGAGACAATTTATTCGATTACATCCACAACGAAATCGTCAAACACATCAGAAATTGAAAGATATTCTTACATGTTCTTCATTAAATATCAATGACATCATCAATATTATCCAATATTATACATATAATTTGTGTCAAGTGAATGTGAAGGAATTGAGACGGAATTCAAATCATGTCATCGAAACCACAAAAGAATTCTTCCGACGATTAACACCAGAAGAATATTTCTATCTTTATGACAATACACGTCTCGTCGATAATATCGACGCACCACAAAATACAATGTCGCCAATTCTGCTGGATTTGGAACGAAAAGATCTGGAAATTTTTCCATTCGGAAAAAAATCGGAAAAATTCAACGAAATCGAACGACAATTGAGGGAGGAATGTAATATGTCAGAAAATGCTAACTTTGAAAATTTATATTTCTCTTTCAAACATTCTCTCAAAATCAAAAATTTCCTAGAAGATCTTTTCCTCAAATCATCACAACGATATATGAATGAGAGATGTCGAAAGAATCATCTCGTCGATATGAAAATGAAACCGTTGAAGAAATCAGTACATGCGATCTGTTTACAGAAACAAATGATAAAATACACACAAATCTTCATTGGTTATTCATGTCTCGATTTATTATTGGCATGTCCAGAAGAAATTCAAAATATATTATTAGAATTAAATCATCCAAATCCACGACCATATCCTCATTTTTCAGTGAAAGGAATTAAAATGTATATTAATTTTGTCATAAATCGAATTGTTCATGTTATCGAATGGTTAAATTATCATTGTTATTCACTCAATACTTTAATGACGGAAGAATTTTATGAAAAAGAATCTCATTTATTGGATGATGTAAATGGAAGAAAAGTTGAATATTGTTATAATTTGAATAGTATTCTCTTGTCGATGATACCAGAAACGATTAACGAAGAAATGGAAGAAGAATATCGTCGTGATCGAATCATCAAAATGGAAAGGAAATTTTATAAATTAATCGGATTGGGACCATTGTTAGAGAATGGTTATCGAGAATCGATGTTCAATGTGGATGAAACGGAAAATAAATTACCAAATATAAATATTTATGGTTGGAGAAATGATTGTGATAATTCAAGTTCATCGACAACTATCGATACGGATGAATTGAATACGAAACATTCTGATAAAATTAATATGTTCGCCGTCATTCGAAAATTTACTGATGGTCGTTCCGTTGATGCTGATATATTGAAACGACGATGGCGTCATCATAAATCCATTCATCTTTATATTGATAAAATGATTGATTTTCTAATTCGTCAATTTGTTCCACTCGTTCCATCAAAGAAGAATTTACTTAAAATTCTTTATTCTCATTTCTTCCGATATTATTATGCATCGAAAGAAGACAAAAAATATACAAATGATATGACGATATTCGATTTGAATCGAATGGAATGTAAATATTATGATGTGGATTGGTTCCGTTGGTTTTCATGTGAACTCGATTATTTTATGACTTATTTTCCCGATCATTTGGAAAAAAGGGAAATTTTAATTTCAAATATTCTCCGAACTGAACCCGTTGATAAAGTGACGATAATAAACCGTTGTTTTATTCATCTGTTCGCAGTGGAAGCGATGTTATCAACTGATTCGAGAGATATGAATGGAAAAACACCAGAAGAATTATTGAAAACGGCAATTCAATTTTATGGTATTGAAAAGAAAAAATTCGATAATCGAACCACAAGAAATATCGTAGAAATTATTTCGTGTGAGAGTCTTTTGAAAATCCAATTGGCTCTTATTCATTTTTATCATTTCCTTTTATTTTATCGAAATATTCAAATCGAAAAAAAATCGGTTTATAAAAAAGTTTATAATCAAGATCCGTTACCCAATCAACCCGTTGCTACGTCGTTAACGAATGATCTCCGAATAATTGTGGATTCATATAAAAATTTAAATTATAATCAACATATTTCAATTTTGTTAAATCGAGCTACGGAATTTATTGTCGATCTCATCAAACACATTTCCATCAATTATTATAAATTATCATTGATTGATGAATCGTCATTGGATAATATGGATAAATTGGAGAAAGAAAAATTATTATTATTTCTCGAACGATTATCAATTTCGACGGCGAATATTGGAAATTTATGTGGTCTACATCATCGAATGATGAAATCATATCGACAGGAATTAGCGATACGATTACTCATCCTCCAATTACCTTCTTGTTATACTCGAGAGGCAAATCGGGATCATGTTTTCCGTAATTTCGACGAATTCGATTGGGTCAATTTGAGTGCGAATCTCCAGAATCATTTGGAGAATCTCCAATGTGAATTTGACGTTCATCCTTTCAATGAGTCAACGACAACTTCCGAATTTTTCAATCCGAATTGTAACTATAAATTAGAGGAATTTGATCCGGCTGAATTTATACCACAAACATTTCGAACATTTATTGCAGCACCGACATCTGTTGGTCGTTGTCAACATCAATTGCGGAATGCATCGAATTATTTCGTGGAAATTCAACATATTATTCATCTCCTTCTTTTTCTTCGTTATGAAAATATCGCTTTAAAATTAGTAAAATTAGTTGAGAGACAAATGATAAAATTACGTTTTATTGAGGATTATCCGTTTTATTCTTTCGTCTTTTCAATGTATGTGACGATTGCTGAAGTATATGCGAAAGTTGGATGTGTAGAAGAAGCGTTCAAGTATCTAGATAAAGTAGAGAAACATGATCAATTTAATCGTCACATTCTCACCACACTCCTTCTCAAAATTAGTATAGATAATGTGAAAGAAGAAATTCTTTTCCGTTATCCAAATGATTATCATGCTCATTGTAAGACATATGTGTCAGAGAAGTTTCATAAAGAATCAGTTCATAATTTATTGAATTCACAACAATCAAATTTACATCAAGTGGCAAAATATTTGTTTGGAACTTCATTCGCTTATCGTCATTTGAAAGAAGAAGACGAAAAATTTTCTTTGAATTGTCTCAACGAAACTTTTCTCATTACAATCCATCTGATGTTTCATTCATATCTTCATGCAATCAATCTTCAATTACGATGTGGTTTATCGAAGAAAGCACGTCCAATGCTCAAAGAATTATTAGATTTGTCTGTCATTCTAATCATGCCGGAATGGCAGAATGGAATTTTAATCGAATATATGACTTGTGCCATATATGCCTATGATTATGATGCCATGAAATTATTGCAACAATATTTCCATGACACATTTCCAACTGCTTTCTTATTTTCTTTCCATTTCACTTATAATATCGATGGGAAATATGGGAAATTGTTAGAAAAGAAATTACAAATGAAATTGAAAAAAAAATCGGAAATTTTTTCAGATAAAATCCTGTTGGGAAATCGTTTCAATATGGATGATGGCGATTCACGTTTCAAACAACTCACCACCATGTATATGAAAGATACGGAATTGTCGAAAGTGAAATATGTGCGAAGTGAGAAACATGGGAATTATGAGAGGGAAACAATTCCATATTATCATCGAGATCCAATTCAAGAACATCAAGAAAATGAAATGACAAATAGTCGATTTGAAAAAACTAATTATTTTTCCACTATTCATCTCATGGAAACGGTATGGAGGAAAGTGACGAGTAAATTATTGAAAATTTCGTTGAAATCAAATTGGAAATCAGAAGAAGAAAATGATGAGAAAAAATTCAAAAAACATTTAACGGAATTAGTGGGAGAAGTGGAGAAAGATGATGCATTTTATTTTGAAGAGAGTCAAAAAACTTCAAATTTTAATGTGATAAAATCGAATTGGTTTGTGAAATTTTCCGTGAATTTATTGTTGATGCATTCCTTATATTCCGTCGAATGTTATGATAATGAGAAGGCTCTCCATCGATTCCGATTACTTTCCGCTATTCTTCTCGTTTGTCATTTGGAAACTGAATTTTTCATTCGACATTTATTTAAGGGATTAATTCTTTTCAAAATTAGACATCCAATTCATTATGTCGCTTGTCTCTTCAAGAAAGAGAAAACGGTAACGGAAAATAATAATTTGATGGAATTGAAAACCTTTGTCGATTGGGAGGCTATCAATGCAGCGAATGGTGATGAATATGGTGGAGTAATTTGTGAAGATGATGAAAGGATGAATAAAGTAATTGAAAATAAATTAAATATTCAAAATATTAATTCGTCACAATATGTGGATTTGTTGATGAGATTATTGACGAATTGTGGAATAAATTATTTGAGAATGAAAAATGATGTGGATGATAATCGGAGGAAATCTCATCGAATATTCTCATTCGTACTCAATTTCTATGACGGATATCGATTAAGTGAAATCGATGTAGATTGGAACAGAAATGATTCAAAATTTAAAAACCGTCGACGACGGATGTTATGCAGTTCCTATCAGAGAGTGAACGAATTGAAAATGTTATTCTATGTATTGAAGAGTCACCAGAAATTGTTGGACGCAGCATATCGAACTGGAGAGAATGGAATGAATTCATTCACCGATTGGACAATTCCAATTAATTATCAATATGAGAAAATATTTGAAAAAAATTTATTTGAAGAAAAAAAAATTTCATTGAAACATAAACAATTCACATGTTCAATTGGCGATGTTTGGTATAAGGAACGATGTTATCCATTCTATAATATTTGTGATTATATTCATTTATCATCCAAATATCTCCTTCCTCACGATCTCATTCATTTCTATTTCAATTATTTCTATTACGGAATGAGAAATCCATCAACTTTCCATATCAGACGATCAATCGATTTATCATTTAGAGAATTCGGTGAATTATGTCGAGCAACATCAATCGGATCAATACCACTTCCTACTTTCCATAAGAAAATGAAAAATTATTTGAAAATACCATCAGATGGTGACGCTTTATCTAAAACTCCATCGAAAAAATTTCCATTACCAACTTATCCGCAAACGGAGAAGAAGAATCGGAATAATATTATTACACCGAGAAACATTATGAAAATGCATTTGGCACCAAGAACAGAAGTGAGGAAAACGAAGAAACAATGTCGTAAACGATTTTGTTTTCCGTTAAACGGAAAAAATGGCGACGACGAAGAACTTCATGAAATCAAAGAAATTAGAAAAGAGAAATTAAAAAATGAGAAATTAAAACAAAGAATCGTTAGCGACGATTCCATTATCATCATATCAGACGATGACGACGATGACGAGGAAAATTTAAAAAAAATTAACGAAAAAGAAAACGGTCAAATTTGTATTTCCACCGTCCAAAATCTAATGGATGATTTCTCTATGTTGAATGTGAAAAATACTCAATTTAAAAAAACGAATTTTTTCGTTCCATCAAATCAATCGTCATCTGATCAAAAAATGGTGATGGATTCTGATTCGGAAAAAGAGAATTTGAATTTGAACGTGAATGAAAACGAATTTTTTGACACTTTCTACGACTGTTTCGATCATTTATTATTGAGTGAATCAAAAAATAATGTTTTTGAAATTCTTCTTGATCTCTTCGAAGATGAGAAAGAGAGAAAATATTATTTTGATTTAAGTGCAAAATTTCCCGATAATCCACAACTCCAACAACGAGAATTGAATGATTATTTGTTCAGTTCGATGAAAGAATTATTTGAAAGAAGTTGTGAATTTCCTGAATATGATTTTCATAAACGAATTTCTCTCACTTTGGCCGCATTAGTCGGAGATAAGAATTCAGAAATTGTCATGTTTTTTTTAGATGAAGCGACACATGTTGGTGTTCGTCATTTAGAATTGATTAATTTATCGAGACGAATAAACGAATCGAAAGAAGAAGAAGAAAAGAATTTCTATGTCAATCTCAAACGGATGTTCCAATTTGGTGGGAATCCTTCGGATTTTATTAATTTGAATTCATTCCGAACGACAACGTCAATTCTCCAAATCGTCGTTGATACGTTACATTGTGATAATATTTTTGATTATCATTCCAGTTGTCATGGGAATCAAATGAATGAATTTTTTTTTTCAAAAAATCAAATTAATTCTTCATCATCATCATCATCATCATCATCATCATCATCGTTTACTGTTTATTTATGTCGAACAGATACGTATAAAAAACCGTTCGTAGTACGATGTTCGTTGTCACCGACATTGTTGAGACATTTTTTCTCTATGATCGAAATGAATGTTGTCACTCTCAGATATAAAGATGTCGAACAATTCTGGAATGGACGAATCGCTTTGGACGGTGCATTGTGTGATTATTTGTTGTCGTTGGAACAATCAGTGTTTGGAATTTGGTCATTCCTTTTCATTCCCGAATCCATGGATCCCACATTGAATGAATTCATTTCAATCATAACGAAAAAAACTTTCATTCCATTACTCAGTCTATTGGAACATGAAAAACATGAGAATTGTCAAGAGAAATTATTACTCGGTAACAAAACAAAATATGGAGATTATGTCAAACATAATTTAGATGATGATTTATATGAAAATTATTTATGTCAATCAAGTCAATCTGTCGCCAATTATGTTCTGGAGAGATTGAACAATTTCTATGGGGAAGTCGAATCGACAAGTTCCATCAATATATCGTCGACTTTGGAAGAAATGAGAAATATTCAAAGAAATTTAAATTTTTCAAAAAAGAAAAATAAAAATACAAATGAAATCAAATCAATCAATGAAGAGATGTTAGAGAAGTTATCGGAAGACAAAGATTTGGGAGGTCGTTATGAAATTTTCGCTTCGCTAATTCATCGAATGTTCCACGCAGCTTATGCGATTCCAGTGAAACATTTATTCGAAATCTTCTCGTCTGTTCGACTCACTGACTCCCAAATTTATTTGGTGGTATTACCATTATTTATATTGATGAGAGATCGGATTTATATTTGTGGTTCGAATTCGCGTTCTCGATATACTATCGATGGTCAAATTAATGTTCGTCCGAGAAAAGATCTCGTCTCGTCCTGTTATAATAAGAAGAATATGGTTTTTGTATTAGATAAGGAAATGATGGCACTTCCTTTGGAGAGTATGGATATTTGTCTTCGATGGAAAATACTTTCAACTCGAATGCCATCCATCATTTCCATCAGAAAATACATTTTGATGGAATCTTTACGTTTGATGATGGGTACGATAAAATCGATAATTCGAAATGGTGTCGATTTATCGAAATGTTTCTATGTTTGTGATCCAGCTGGTGATTTGACTCACACTTATAAAATTTTTTCAAAATTTTTATTAGAAATTAAAGAATGGAATGGAACAATTCGAAAGGAACCGACAAATAAAGAATTCCTCCATTATCTAGAAAATAATGAAATCTTTTTATATCTCGGTCATGGATGTGGAGGACAATATTTGAATAGTGAAGATATCGCCAGATCAAATATTCCTGGAATTGTCTGTTTAATGGGATGTTCTTCTGGTAATTTATTTACCGCCGGTGAATTCGATTCGGATGGTGCCGCCATATCCTATCTTTTAGGAAATAGGTTAAATTTTTTAATTTATTTTTTTTAATTATTTTTTTTTTAAGTCCAACAATTATTTGTAATTTATGGGATATAACTGATCGAGATATCGACCGTTTCACCGAAGCAACTCTTCGATCATGGTGCGGAAATTTTCAAAAAGATGATGACAACGAATGGAAATTATCATGTCTCTATCCATTATTTCCACTTCATTCTAGACCATATGTGATGAAAAAGACTGGTTTCGATATTCCTCATTATCGTCACAATTTCGATACGGATAAATGGAAAAAAACGGAAAAACGTCTACCATTATATGGTATTTGCCGAGCATTCTATTCGTGTAACGGTCAATTGGATCCGATGCCGGTACCTACCAGTTGTCTCAAATGGAAAGCAGCACATTCGGCTGAACCGATGCCGGAGAAATGGATCGAATTTATCGAGAAACTTTACTGGTATAAAATGTCGAAGGACAGAGTGGTGGGACAAGGTCTGTGTGGAAACAATCCCCAATTATTGACACATCATATTCATGTGGGTCGAGATAAATGTCGTTTGCCTTATCTGGTGGGAGCAGCACCGGTGATATATGGCATTTCTCCCAAACTCACCAATCCTGTTAAGATGCCAGTTATCATCAAAGATGTTAATTCAGTTCTAGATTAACTTCTAGATTAATTTCAAGATCTAGTCATTTTTACTCACGAAATAACCTCTTAGATTCAATTAATAGTATTTATCAATTTTTAGATCGAATAAATAATTTAAAATTTCATTTTTCTAACACTCATCACATTTAATGGATAATATGCACAAACAATCCATTCGATGTCAAACAGAATCATAATCGTTAGTTTCTTACGGCTTTATAAATAGAAATAGAATGAAATAAAATATTAAAAGGAAAAACAGAATCTTTATTTTCACTTTCAAGAACGATATAACAATTTTCAATAATAAAATAATTGTTCCGTTAGCTCTGTTGAGTCTTTTGCAATTCACTTTAATTCGTACATGTATAACAGAATGTATAACTCTGTGTTTCATCTTTCTTTCTTGGTGCTTCTAAACCTTTCGACTCTGTAGATCTGTCATTCGCTCTAGATTATCTACGACGTCACAACGTCGAGACTCCGTTCCTCAGATTTCTTTATCATCTCTGTTACGAATCTGTTGGTTGTGTCGTCATTGGCAACCAACTCAGCAATGTTTTTCCTATTAATTCCGGTGTTCGTCAAAGTACTATTCTCGGTCCTTGGCTTTTCGGTTTAGTCATCGATGAGATTCTTCGTAATCTGAATGAATCATATCGTTCCTACATGTCATAGCCTACGTAGATGACATCATGATTGTAGATCGTTCTCTCCATCATCTAAAATAATCGTATCGATCTCTTTCATCACTTCTTACACATCGAGGTGTATCTATAAATCCTTCTAAAAGTTATATACTATCAACCGGTTTACGATCTTTC
Organism: Seison nebaliae; assembly: GCA_023231475.1. Classification (NCBI taxonomy): domain Eukaryota; kingdom Metazoa; phylum Rotifera; class Pararotatoria; order Seisonacea; family Seisonidae; genus Seison; species Seison nebaliae. The sequence continues at coordinate 18,758 of JALJEE010002316.1, forward strand.
TCTTCGATTCCACTTAAATCTTCCACCATCTTTCTTGGCTTAACTATTGATCTCTTTTGTCTATCCTCCATGGTATTAGATCATGTTCGTAACAAATTATGTAAAACATTCTTCTCTTTCTCTCCTAAGACGAAGTTCGTTCCTCTTAAACTACTTGTACAGTTTTTTAAGAGTATGGTTCTTCCATTATATTCTCTGGATACCATATTTTTATGCACTCAACGTCCAGGCTTGTCGATCGACCGTGCCTGCAATCGTCTTATCAGCAGATTAATCGGTTGTTTTCACAGATGTAACCATTCTCTACTTTTCACAACAATTGGTCTTGTGCCGCTGCCGATTCTCTTTTGCCGTCGCGTTTTTACTCTTATCGACAAAATTTCGGAATCGAACTTCTACACTTTATACATTTCCAACATGAATCATTTTTATAATCGCTCAGTCTTTAGTCATACTATTCGATACTAAGATTGATCTCCTGATATTCTTCTCCACGATTTCAGAAATTTCATTTTTTCTTACGATCCCACAGATTCTATACCAATCGATCGAGATTCTCTTACCGAATTACACCGATTGATCGACGTTGGCGAAGATCGAATTTTTTTATCTACTTTCCAAATTTATCCCAACGGGAAATATCCCAAATTTCACTAATAAATAATAATAAAAAATTATATTTAAATTATTTTAACTCTTGTTATATGAATAATAACACGAATCCTGGAAAATTATTATATATTTATATAGTTGATTTATTTTCAATTATTATTAATCATTTACGTTTACTGCTGGATTCAATTTGAAAAAATTTCTCCGTGACGGGGAATTGAACCCCGGTCTCCCGCGTGACAGGCGGGGATACTCACCACTATACTATCACGGATACATTGTAAATTGATTTAATAATCTAAAATAGTTCAATTCATTAAATTTTGGTTTAACAAATTTCTGTAAGTAAATTTTCTTCTGATTTTATTATAAAACAGATCAACAACGAGAATCTGATTAACAATTGAAAGATTTAATCCAACTATGCAATCGATATGACGATGGATAACATTGTCTGTAATTATTCGGTTTTCTGGTACTTCACTAACAAGTTTCTTCCATAAGTTTCATTAAGTAAATAAGCATTATTCTATTCCATCATTTTAAGTCCGTGTAATTCTACAATATTTTTTCTTTTCAGAAAAAAACAGGTAGAACTGGAGTGAGAGAAGAGTGAGTGTGAAGAAAATGGAAATAAAATTGAGATGATGAATTGAGTGAAGGAGAAGGTTAATGAATGTTATTTTAATTGAATGAAATTGCTTTTCAAAGAAGGAATAAACTTTCGATGGATCACCGCACTTATAAAATGCCCAACGGTTGTGCTCGTTAAAAAAGATGTGGGGAAGAAATTTTGTGGGGAGAGAGAATAATGGATAAATAAACAATTGGGAGAAGTTGGAAGAATTAAAAGCAAAAAAGGAAATTAATTTCTATTACATTCCCAAGGAGACATTGAAATATTTAACGACACTCATAACGGAATAGATTAATCACCGAAATTTGATAAGAATAATGCAACTAGAAAAATAAAAAAAACAACAAACGTAATTGGAAGATAAAAGAAAAGTGTGATCATTCGATATTGGATGTGAATTCTTCTTCTAAATAAAGATTGGATGTTGAGTCATCGTCTTCATCATCATCATTATCATCACCATCATCTCCATCGATCTCCTCAAAAGTGACATCTAATTCGATCTCTTTCACAATGTACATAAACAGTAGTAAATATTCGGGATAATTTTGGAAGCAATTTTTCAATTCGTCTATATCGAAATAAATTCAAAAATTATTATCATCATAATGGTAATGCTAACATTTACAAATCATTTTTGTTTCTTCGTTACTGATCTTCTCATATAAATCGGATGTATCAATAGAATTTTTCGGTTTAATTAAATACGTCATTAATTCATTGAAACCATTTGACATTTCATTTTCTCCTCTTTTCTTTAGACAACCAGTAAGAACATAATAGATCTGAGAGATGGAACAATTACTGGCACATTGTTCCAATGGAGCAATGCAAAATGTCCGAAATGTCATATAGTCACTTCCTCCCGATAACCATTTGACGTAGTTCTCCATAAATTGTGTGTGAGGGAAACCGAAGAAACATGAGAAATGTTCGGCTGTTAATGCATTGGACCGGAACGGAACCTTTTTCAATTGTCCAACATTCCAATGAGTAGAACGACTGATCATTTTCATGTAGTTCAATCGATCTTCCACATGCACACCATGCATGATCATAGCAAACGCTTCTAATCTTCGACAAGCGAATTGAAATGAGAATTTTCTAAAATAAATCCAATTAAAAAAATTAAAATTAAGTTTTAAAATTTTTTTTTAAAATTCATCAAAATCAACTTTAATGATGCTTTGATGTTAACATAGCCGATTAGTCCACATTCAGGTGGCAATTTCAAATGATGTGCCTTATTCATTAAACGACAATCTTCGAATGAATGACCAGAAATTGGCACTTTCAATTTTCTGAAACAATTTCAAAATTTTACAATAAAAAATTTAGAAAATTTAAATTAAAAAATCATGAACTTTGCAATTACTTTCCTGACATTATCTGCGTATAAAATGGGAGATAGTTTCTCTTCTCGACTTGGATAATAGAGTGGAAGAATCTATCGGAGAAGGAAATGAGATTTGAAATTAGAAAATTTGAAGAAAAAAAAAACGTTTATTTCCAAATTGATATGAAATTGACATAAAGAGAACCAGATGATTTGTATAGAATTGTATCCGAACCATGTCCATGAAGTGGTATTCCATTCATTCTGATATCTCACAGCGATCGGTTGGACGGGCATACCAGGGGCAAATGCACCCGGTTTAAATCCGATGATCGATTTACCGTTCGTGCAGGTTCCTTCCGGAAATAACATGACCGGTCTCCAATTGCCTTGTCTTGCACGTCGTTTAATTTCATCGATTGTATATTGTCTTGAATTCTTGTCATTTCTAGTGACGCATATCGCTTGAATGAAACGGATTACAGCACCAAATAATGGAACTCGTTGATTCTCTTGTCGAGAGACGGCGGTGGGGAAATTGAGAAGGACAAAAATGAACGAATCCAAAAACGACGAATGAGACGCCGCCACAATTATTCGAGTATCGACATCGAGTTCTCCATTAATTTTGACGTTATGAAATCCGAAAAAAAACACAACTCCCGCCGCCAATTTCTGTACCATATTCTTCACTTTCAATCTCCATCCACTTATTGGCACATTCGCCAAATGCTCTTCACTCAATCCCAAAATGCCGATATGAGACAACAACGACATGAGAAGAACGAGAACGGTAATGACCAATAATCGAAATGGTGCCAATGTGACACTACAAACGATGAGTTGGATCCATCGCCCTAATGAGATGGCACTTGAACATTCGAATGGATTAAATTCGCCGTCATTCACCACTTCTTCCACTTCGTTCAACAATCTCTTCATTTCCATCGAATGATCATTTTCCTCTTTTTTTTTCTTCTCGATCATCGTGATAAATTCAAAAATATTTTTTGGGATGACAAAATTTTTTATCAGTTTTGTCGACTTTCAGAATTATTTAGTGGAATTAACTTTTGAAAATATTTCATATGATATTGATTTGACTGATGGTGATGGTGAGGGGATCGGATGGAAAAGACGATGGAAATGACAGGTCTTCTTCCCGAACGAATGTCAATTACAAAACAGAAGAAAAAGAAAAGAAATAGAAAAAAATCTACTTTGGATTTCAAAAGGGAAATTTTGTTGAAAAGGAAAAATTAAAGATTGCTATCAATCTCACAAATATCAATAACGAATCCTGGTGAGGATGTGAGGGCGAAGAAGTTCAAAATATTTTTCCAATTTCCTGTTCAATGACTAAGCTCCCAATTAAACTAGTTTCTTTCTCATAGCAAATTGTAGTAGGGAGGACTAGTATTGTAGGAGAAGATAATGTAGAAAGGAACGGAACATTCATCATCATTCAATTTGAAGAATGATGGTGGGAATGTTCTTCTTGAAAGAATATTCGGTTTGTGGAGCTTATTGCTCTGTCTTCCAACATAACTTCCCATTCTTTACACATGTATCAGCAAGTAGCAACTGATTGCGAAGAAAGAATTAAAGACAAATTTATACATAATTGCGTCTACTCCATTATTCATCAGAGAAAAAAAATCATATTTACTACGAATTATCATGGAAACTATAATATCTAATAGAAAAGAAAGAAAAACATTCAATCTAATATTGAACTGTCAGTGAAATTGTGTGTTTGTTGTAAAAATAAATTTCCTCCTAATAAAAAAAAATTAAATATCTAAACTAAATATTAATTGAACTGTAAACAATTATTATTAGGTATCATATGTATTACTAATAAATTATTCGAAATGATAAATTTGATGAAAGTTTTGATAAAAATTTTGTTAAGATAATTCTCATCAAATTGGAAGATATATTACTTCAAAAATAAATGGAAATTTTACATTTGTTTTTCATAAGAAATTGAATTGAAATTAACAAGATGAAATTTGAAGAAATTTGAATTAAGAAAATTGACTGAAGGAAAAAATCGAATTTGATTCAATCAACTCGAATTTAGTTCCAACTAAAAAAAATTATTAGATGATAATTTCTGGTAACATACGATGAAATAGTTTACTCCGACTGAATGAATCGTTATTCATGAATATTAATGGAATTGTTCACTTCATTCAATATCTGTTATTGATAAGGGAAATGATGGTTTGTATGAATCTCCATGATTTAGTTTACCCGTCAATGTGTACGGGCTTCAAATGCATCTCTCCTAAATACGAACAATGTGTTCCTCTTATTAAAGTGTGTGATGGGATTTATGATTGTGAGGATCGTTCTGATGAAGATATCGGTTGCCATATTAAACATTCGATACAAGTCAGAAAACATGGACAGACACCATGTTCGACGAAGCATATGTTCCTATGTAACGATGGATCGAATTGCATTCCCAAGCGATTCTATTGTGATGGGGTGGTTCATTGTTCAGATCATTCGGACGAACCGTCACCGTGTTGGAAAGCTGGTGCTCCGAAGAATCGACCGGCCGATCCCAAAGTACCAATGCCCATCTTACAATTACCATATCAAGGAGCTAAAGTGAGATATTGTGATAAATGGAAAGATTTCCGATGTGAGAACATCGTTCAATGTATTCCACGTCGTTATTTGTGTGATGGAATTCATAATTGTATCGATAAGACTGATGAGAAAGTTGCCTGTTAATTCATCTTCCTCAACTTGTAGTTTGTAATTAACGATTTGTTGAAGGTGCTCACGTACCGAGGAAATGTCGTTTACATCACAAATGGATCTGTACGAATCAAATGGAATGTATCCATATTAATAGTTTATGTGATGGAATTGCTGATTGCACAGACGAATCGGATGAGAATGTAATTATGTGTGCATATCAATTAGAATTGAGGAATCGTTGTCCGTGGCCGACGGACGGTAATATGTGTCGTACACCAGTACTTGAACATCGTCATGAACCTCTACATGTCTGTTATCATCAACCAGGGGAGTTCCGTTGTCATGATGAATCAGGTTAAATAATTCGTCTTATTAGAAAAAAGAATATTTTATTTTTTAAATTAGGATGTGTACCTACTTATTTCGCTTGCGATACAATTAAACATTGTCCAGATGGAAGTGATGAAACGACATCAATTTGTGAATATGGAGGAATATTCGATACAATGGGTGCCACTTATCCGAAGAGACGATGTCCTCAGATAACTGATTTTATGTGTTTGAATCGCCAACAATGCGTTCCACGTAAATGGCTTTGTGACGGCACGAAAGAATGTGACGACGGAAGTGATGAACGTGAAGGCTGTTGGTTCATTTGGCACTTGCCAGATGTCGGTTACAATGCGAAAGAATTTCATACACCGAAAGAATTACAACGAGATTTCCACAAAATCTCTCACGTCTTTTTAGACTTGCATATGCATCGATTACGTCCACCACATGAAATACATAGAGTTCATCGTCATCATCATCGTCGTCATCATCGTCATCATCATCATCATCATTATCAGGATGAATGAATATAAAAATGTGGTTGAGAGAGATAAAGAAAAAGTAAAATTAAAAATTTTTCTTTTTGTTTCACTTCACTTCTCGTCACACGAAAATGGAACATAGTATGTTACCCATCGGTTCTTGGAGTAGTCCTGGTAGTTTTCCCTTAGATTTATGGAAAGTAAATAGAAAGTTTCGGAGAGCACAACAAGTGTCTTTGACGAAAGCGGTGGGCAATCGTACCGGTCTACCAAAGATCCAGTACAAGAATGACAGAAATGGTGAGGAAAAATTGGAGAAACATGTGAAGGAAGGACTTCTTCGTTTGAATAAGATGAGTAAACTTTTCGTCTGTTAATTTTAAAATTTTTATTCAATTTATTATTATTAATTATTTTTTCAAGCACCCGTATATGAAGTAGGTGTGGTATGTGAGAGTTGTAAAAATGAAGATCAAATATTCCCTCCGGTCTATTTGAAATATACAGAAAAAGATTTAGCACCTCTCCATAATTACGACGTTGCGAAAAGTGAAAATGATATTCAATCGACGGCGAGAGGGAGTGCAAAGAATCGATGTGACTGGACATTACAACATCGTAGAGAACGTTTGAAAGAGGAGATGGAATCGTTTCTATATACCGGTATATATATTCCTCTTGAACGGATTACAAATCATCTCTCTAAATTGGCGAAAGATCAATCGAACGAATTATTAATCAGTAAATTCCTCATAAAAGCTTTCGCAGCTGGTTTGGCAGCCGTTAATGCTTTAGGTAGTGATTTACATTTAAAAATGAAAGTGAGTAGTAGAAACGATTGTGTTCGTGAGAAGAGAATAATTAATGATTTCACTGTGGGATTTCCAAATGTTGTGGGATCGATCATCAAAGAATTAATTCGAGAAATTAGCGGTAGTATTATACTTCAAAAATTTCCAGAACGTTTAGAGAAATTAAATGCTTATATGGATGTGATGCCGAAGAAGTTGGGTGAATTTAGTTATTTCTACGAACGATGGTCAACTGCCAAAACTAAACGACGTTCTACTGAACGTCCAATACGACGGACATCTGTTACCAGCCATATGGTCCGCACCTCACAATCAGTTCTCAATCAATTATTTACTTTACCTTTAACCGAATATCGATTAGTTTTGAAAATTTTTGAAAATTTAGATGAAGAGAATATGAACATAATTGCGGAAATGAGAACGTCTCAATACATCAAGGGGAGACATCCCTCATACAATCTGACGAAAGAATCACCTGTCATTTCAGTATTCGCGTCATTGTTGGATGATGCACATGAAAGTATTTTAGCTAAGTTGCCTAAATCAACAGTAAGAATAGTAGAAATCATACTAAATGACGCAATTGATGATTCGGGAAGAAATCAGGATTTATTCTTTCCCGTCGTACTATTCGATAATCATGAATTGGGAGTGAAAAGTTTGACGAAATTAGTCGCTGATCAACACGATCGAGCATTAGACGAAGCCAAGCGACAACCGACATATACGACAATTTGTAATCTTTATGAAATCCTCCTCAATTATTTGACGAATGGTGTCGATATCGTAGTCAATCAGATGATCTATCAAACTTATTGTGACGGTCCAGGAGAGAAGTTGCGAGATCCATCATATCGAATCATTCACGTCCCACAATATCATGCAGATCTTGAGCACTTAGTGAAAGATTTGTCTAACACTTATAACACCGTCAACATTCCTCCCTTCGTCATTGAACAAAATATTCGTTTTAAAAATTTATATCGGAGACTCTGTAACTATTTAACGAAACAAGTCAAAATCGATCAAGAGCCACGATAAATAATTTCTAATTTTCATAAATCTTCTAAATTCAAATGTTTTCATTAATTTTTTCTTTAATTTCAGATGAATATTATTTTCAGAATCAATTGTTTATATAGACAAGAAGAAGAAGAATAATAATAATAATGATGACATAAATTTAGTTTTAACAAACAAAAGAGAACAATGAATAACTGAAAACTATTAATAAAAAATAGGAAAAATTTTTTTAAAAGGAAATCGAAGAGGAGAAGAAGGTTAGAGTGTGTGGCAGGAACATAAGAGAAGATATTCGATTTAATGTAAAGAAGAGAAGCCGTGAAACTTTACAGATAAATAAAAAGATGATGTTATATTCTTTAAAAAAAAAAAGAGGGGGGAGAATAAAATTAATGAATTACATGATCGAATTGAATAATTATGATATGTTGCTTCAATTTGAAACGGAATTCGTTCGACTAATTTCTAAGTTGATATTGGGAGTAGTGTTGTGTTGTTTTCGCTTCTACGGTCGGCAACGAGTCGATTATTGATGTGAAAAACATTTTTGTTGTATCAAAAAAAAATGTATTTTCTTTTTCAACATTTGAATATTATTCGTTTGATTCGTTTACGAGATTGCTTGTCCAGTTGAATCAACTCTGTTTTTCCATGAGACAAAAGAAGAAAATTTTAAATTAAATTGTTCTAAAATTATTTGAAATTTGGATTAGTGAAAATTATCTAAGAAATTCTATTAAAAGAACAATCAATATCCAAAATGAAAAAATGGTAAATTTTCGTTTCCCTAAAAATGAAACAATTCAACACACAGAAAATACAAGAAATGTTGGTCAGATAACGAATAAAAATCAGAAATTATAAGTCGTCTAGAGAGGAAGCAAAGCAGAAAATTTATAAAATTTACGTATATGATTCTCGATCCTCTCAATTCACTATTACTGAATTTTCGATGGAGAAATTGGAGGAAAAGAAAAACAGATTAAAATACACATTCTCTTCAACTTTTTCTTTTTTGAAATTCATTCGATGACATTTTCAGAATATGATCATCAATTTCATTACTTTTTTTTCTTCTTCATCCATTTCCGTGAAGAATCAATCAAAAAAGGAAAAATACTAACAGTTTATCTCCTCCATCAAGATTTTTCGTTTTCTTTCGTTTTTTGTCTCGTTGTTTCTCGTAAATGAGAATGACTGCACACAATATAATCACTTCCGCTACAATTCCGAGGAATGGCCAAAGTGCTGCCAATTTGCCTTTAACTCGAACAAAATAATGTAAAAATGGCACGTCGTCGGAAAGTGTCTCATTCCTCACACAACAAACATATGTTCCTCGATGTTCATTTTTCACTTCATTAATTTTTAATGAGCCCGATTTTCCGTCATTGATTTTATCGACGGTAAATTCATCGGAATCTCCTAAACTCTTCGACGAATTGGAACATCGTGGTTCATCTAATTTCGAATCGAAAAAGACCCATTTCACATTCTCCGGTTTATTACCATAAATATGACCACATGATAATTTCAATGACTCTCCCTCAATTGCCACGGTATCATCATTATATGATTTTGGAAAAGAATTATGATTGGGAACTAAAACAAAATTTGTTTAATAAAAAAATTTATAATAAATTATAATAAATTATTTAAAAATAAAAAAATGAACCAATCGCTTGGAGGAATTCTGATTGGGGCACTGTTGGTTCGGTGGAATTGCATATGAAATATTTTCCTGGATTAAAACCGAGTTCAGCTGAAGGAAAAAATATTTTGAAATTTTACCAGAAAAGTTTTCTCACCTGTCCATTTGAAAGTATATTCGACGTTTTCTTTATTCTTTTGCACTTTAACTCCTTTTTTGTTTACAATACTTTCACAGTTCTTGTTCAATTTATTAGGACAGACATATAATTTTGCATATTTCGGATGCTAAATGAATTGAATTGATTCATCGAATAAATTGAATATCCACTAACTGTACATGAGACGATGTACTCTTTGCCGAATTCGATGGTTTCTGGTATATTTAGTGTAATTTGCTCGTCTGAAGCCCAAACGAGAATTAAGAGACAATTCAAATAAATGAATGATTTAAGATACATTCTAAATGGTCAATGAGAGAATTACGAATGTTATTAATGACAATTAATATAATCGACAAGAGAAAATAGTAATGACGAATTTCCATTAGTTTTTCAAATATATACAAGTTTCGAATGGGAGAAATGTGTTTAGAGTTGAATTGGATTTCTTCTCTGTTTCCCCCAATCAACGAGGGAAATGAACAAAATGAAAGATTTCTCTATTTACAATGTATAATATCTATTTATTTCACCTCCTAATAATCTCCTTTTATATGTATCATTTAATTGTATGATAACAAAGCAAAATAAGATATGTCAATAAATGTTCCTAGTTAATAATTTCAGTAATTTTAAACGTTAAAAATGTTGGCTCATACAGACGATATGGCACATCTTCTGTTTCCTCTTTTTATCATCAATCAAAATTTGATGTTGGGCTTTTTATCGTCTAAAAATAAATAGAGTCATTATAAATTCATTTGTAATATTTGTTTGAACGTTCGATGGGTCTCGAAGAGATATTTATGGGATTCCTCCACTCTTATCGGCGTTATGAAAACCGTACAAAAATTTCCTTATATATTTAATGTTCGACATATAATGAGCAAAAACAGAAGAAAAATCTGGATTTTTTTAGCTCATTTTATATCGATATAATAAGTAATTAAATAATTATTAACTCTAATTCTAAGTTACGTTAAACGATAAAAATTTCACAATGGTAAATTATGTGCTCTTAGTTTGCAACATCCATTTCTTGGTCACTATTATAATAAAAATAGATTAGATTTAATGTCTTTAATGTTAGATTTATATGTCGAAAAAATATAGATATTTTTATTAGATATCGGCGTTTTATTAAGTTAGTGGAATGGAGAAGTAGAATTTAAATAATTAACAATTGAATAATGACAATATTTTTTTTTATTTATAAATTCAAATCCCCTCGGAGCAAATTAAAAAGAAAATAGGAAAACTCACTGTACAAGTTATCTTTAATAAATTTCCTTCCAATCTCGATTTTATCCCGTAAATAAAACGGAGCACGAGAAGCGATATCGAAATTGGAGGTGATATGAACAGCTTCATCGAAAGTATGAGGAACTTCAATAGAGAAATAAGAACAGAAAAACTTACTCGCAGTAAAAAAAGTAATACAATTTGTATACGACAGAGAAGATAATTCAGATTCTTCAATAGAAAGAATTATCCTTAGATATCTCTGAACAATAAGAAGAGGAAAAAGTTTCAATCCGATTCAATATTGATTTATATATTGGTGTTGTGTTTGAAGACTGATATTGGAAACCTAGAAATATTCTCATAAAGAAAACGACAAAATAATATTATTATTTTTTTTCGATTAAAAATTAACCAGTTTTAAATAGTTTAACAAAGATCTTAAAACAAATATTTTCATCTTTTATGATTCTTTTCCTTGACAAAATTTAAAAGTCATCGTAATTAAAGTTTGATTACTCGAAAAAATAATGAAAAAGATTATCGACCTCGACGTGATTCGAACACGCAACCTTTCGATCTGGAGTCGAACGCGCTACCATTGCGCCACGAAGTCGTACAATTCTACAGAAATTTGTCCTTTTTATAAATTTTATGATTGTGTGAAAATTTTCAGTTGTGAAGATTTTCAGCTAATTTTTTAAAGTTCCTTTAACACTGTGTTTTTTATAAGGAAATATCGATCGTAGGAAAATATTTTGCATATATTTAGAAAAAGCTTGAATAAAGCTAATTTTAGTTTTTCGAATAGAGCCAATATTATACCTAATTACATTGTGATAATTTTACTTCGATTTCTTCAAAAAAAATTATGGATAGACGATCCATTACTTCCTAAGGGTAATGCAAAAAACAGCAAAATACGGATAAATTTCAAAATCGGGGTAAATTATAAAGGAAACGAGATAACTCATCAGATGAGTTATTGGAAATAAGTGATTTGTCCTGATCCACGTAGGTACGTAGAGAGTCAGGAATGAAGGAATCGATATTAAAGTTGTTGATCATAGAGCGGGCGGTCTCCAGAGAAGTAGGTACCGTTAATGAATAATAAAGTGAAAAGAAGTTGATAGGAGAAGAGAATATCTCACATTGATTAAAAGATGGAATCGGAAAATCGGAAGAAGTTACGGATTCTAGTAATTTAACGTACCTAACTGCGAGAAGAAGTGGTAAGGGCTTCAACTCCGAGATAGAGAACATGAAGGCTCTGTTGAAAGGTTTACCACAACCGAGTAACATCCGTATTGTTCTGTTGTATGTTCGATCGAGAGATCGTAATGACTTATGAATTAACGATAATGAGGCAGCGAGACCATAGAAATCACAGCAAAAAGTTATGAACAATCGAAGTTTCAGCGAAATAGGAAAGAATTTGCAACGATGAAAGAAAGAATAGAACATCCGCAAAAATTTGCATCTAATGTATTCAGTCAATTTCGAAGACTTTTTTCTATTGTCCAACTGACAACCAAGAAATTCAATTTCTTTCGAAATTATTAAACTAAAATTACTACAAGAAGAAAGATTATGAATGTTCGTCAAAATTTTAGATTTAGATTCATTGATTTGAATCCAAATTGTTGCCAATCGAAATTTCACAATGTTGAGGATGTTGTGGCAATTTTTTGCAGAATTGCAGCAAATAACCATATCATCCGCGTAAGAGTATAGTACCGGAAAAACAAGACTCCCAATTATGAAGGAATAATGATTATTTACATGACAGAGAATTTCAATAACTAATTTACCGAAAATCCAAGGAGCCAAAATGGAACCTTGTCGCACTCAGAAAAACGAGAATTCCATTCAAAAAAAAAAATTAACTTAAAGAAAATATGTTTAAATCAATTTAGTAATTATACCCCTTTTTTATACCATAACGTTTAAATCACGGTTTAACGTGGTTAATACTTCCGCCTGTCAAGCAGGAAACATGGGTTTCAATCCCCGTCAAGGGGAAATTTTTTTCGAATCCAACGAGGAGTAGTAAAAGTTTAATAACAATAATCGGAAATAAATGAACTTCATATTAATTTTTGTTAATTTAAAAAAAATTAGATATAATTTTCTTGGCTTGTTCTTGAAAACAAAAATTTTGTTGGCAATTAAAAAAAAATAAGCAATTTTCTTTTAAGGATCATTCCTTCCTAAATTATCATAAATGTTCTTAATATCTAATACATTTGTGATATGCTGGATTACTATCATTCTGACAAATTTTGAGGATTATTATGACGATAATAAAATGGTAATTATTTTACTTTATCTGAAATTAGTATAATTAAAAATAAATATTCTATGACTATTAATATTTATATAATCTAAAAATATTTTCTACTGATTATGTAAACAAGATCCAAATAAAGTCCTTGAAAACCAGTTGATTCATATTGGGACATTTCTGGGGGAAGTTAATATGAATTTAGAATGAGAGGAAAATTTATACTATTCTGGATCATCCAGTTTGAATTGAATGTGTTCAACAACTGTCTGTTTGTGGTGGATGATAAGATAAAAATTAATGACACAAACGATTATAGATGTACATCGGATTTTTTGGTAGCCTATTATATGTTCCACTTTAATAATAATGGTACTGGTCAAAAATTGATGATGGATAATCTAGAATATCCGTCAAAATATTTTATTGGAAATACTGAGAAATATGAAGAAGTTTCATTATCGAAAATGAGTCTTATAAAAATGAATGAGAACATGTTGTTGAGATATAATGATACGAAAGCATCTAATTATTTAAATTCGTATTTTCTCGGATGTTTTGACGAAGTTGAAATTTTATTAATCGAATTTCATTCTCGACGAATTCCATGAAATATAAATTAATTTTTAGAATACAACCATAAGTCCAATAGCACTTGTTGATCGAGAGGTAATAGAGACAAGTGAAGATTTTGAAGAATTATGTCCCTGGATTTATCACATGGTATCTACTTTCGGTATACATATACCTTCACATGCACCTAAAACTAAAGGTTTAAATCTCTCTAATATTTAGTAACTGAATAAAAGTTTTATTTAGCAATGTTAATCGGATATGCTTTCGTTTTTTTCATTCATTTAACTGCTGCTGGTGGTCTGTTGTTTATGCCATGTCTGAAATTGAAAGCCTTCAGGAATCTTTTAAGTTTTATGGTCGGTATGGGAATGTCGATATTAGCCGGTAACGCATTCCTAAATATGTTGCCAGATGTTAAAAATTGAATTTAAAGTATAAAAAAATAATTAAATTTTAGAGTTTCGGTATTGTTCGTCGAGAAGATGATTTGGAAACGATTTTCATTTGTCTAACGATTTGCATTACCGTTTTATTTTGTTTTATTATACAACGAATTCTTCGATTCCTCATAGTGAGAGATGAAGTTTCGTTTTGAAAATTATCTGAAATTTCAGGGTGATTTCAGAAATTAGTTAAACGTCAAACTGACAGATTGATGGAGAAGATTTATGGAAGAATCAAAGTAGATAAGAATGTGGTGAGAAGAATACACGCCGATTCCAGCGGATGGATGAATGCCATGGATGATTTATGTGATGAAGAAGAAAAGAAACAAAATAATTCCACAAAAAAATCGGGGGAAATTGATGAAAGGAAGAAATGTTGTAGTTTCATGAGAAATGAACGAAAAATTAAACCTGGAGCCTGGATCCTGATATTTGGCGATGCTTTAAGTTACATTTCCTTTAACTTCCATTCTTTTTAAGGTTTTATTAGGTATCTTTGTTGATGGAATTGTTATTGGTGCTTCTATAAATAAATCGATTGCTAAAGGATTGACCATAGCCATCGTGGTGATTAGTGAAGAGTTTCCTCATCGTTTAGGTGACTTTGCTGTCCTCCTCAAATGTCATATGACTCCAATTCAAGCGATCATTTATTCCTATGTTTCTGCGTCGACAATATTTATTGGTTATACGATCGGATTCATTATCGGCTCACAAGATGATGTGGCGCGATGGATTTTTGCTTTAGCAACGGGAAATTATTTATTTATCTCTTATGGGATTATGGTTAAATATTTGAAATTAAGTTATGATTATTATTAATAATCGTTTGAAGTTGCAAGAGATGAATGAAGAAATGAAGAGACGATCAATTAGTGGAATTCTTCGTTTGACATTACTTCACACTCTGGGAATGATATTCGGTTTGACGAGTGTGGTTCTTCTTCTAATTTATGGAGAGAGGATCAAATTGTAATGTACAACCTGAAAATGATTTGAGAGAAAGATATTGTGTCTATAACTTTATTTAAATTTTAACGCAATGTTCGAAAAATTGTAATTCTCACTCAATAATAATAAATATTTTAAAACCATTCGTGGTACCACTGCGGAATCGTAGATGTAAGAAAGACTTTTGAAAACTGATTCGAGTGGGTGGACTGTTGTTGTTGTAAATGTTTGATTATACAAATGGCTTTCATCGATGTCGATTAACATTACACTAAATATCGATTACGGATCTTGCACTACATCTTGGTTAATGAATTCATTGATTCTTGCGAAATATGCTAGCGACATGCTTAGTAGTATATGACGGTAACCGCTGAGATATAATGGTGCAACTCTATATTTCTCTGGAATCGCTTCCATTAAAGTTTTGGAATGATCAATCGGAATTAGTTTGTCTGCTGTTCCATGAAGGATGAGAACAGGACATTCGACATTCTTAATCTATTAAATTGAAGAAATAATAGTTTAATCGAGAAAAGTTTCAAATTGAACTTTACTAATATTATCGAATGGACACATCCAGAGGAATCGATTAAAGGATGAAACAGTTCTTAACCCGGTAACGAAAGGAGATTCCAAAATAATTCCAGGAATATTTATTTTTTTATTTTTGCCTAAATTATTCGCTAAATCTAAAACTGCGGCCGTTCCTATACTTTGACCGAATAAGATGATCTGCAACCGAATTGAAAATTCTTTTTTGGGTGTAAATTAAATTAACTTTGTTTCCCGGTATTCTCAATGTATTCGTTAAGTATTGCCAGACAACATAAATATCCTCATAAAAGTTTTGCTCTGACGGTGATCCACTACTGTATCCGAATCCTCTATAATCAAACATGACGATATCAATATTCAATTGAGCGCTCAATTCACACATAGTCAATATTGTTCCTCCGATATCTGTCCCATTATAATGTGCGTTTAACAATACGTAATCAGATGTTCTTATTTTATCATCAACTGGTGGATTTTCACACACTTCACCTGACCTAATATACACTACTACGATGACGTCTTCATTTTTATGATAACATAATTCCATGACACATTTATATTCACCATACTTCTCCAGGGCTTGTTGGTCTTCTTCATCGTTAAGTTTTATCTGTATGGGAAATAAGTCGTCATTTTTTGGTTCACCTTTCACTATATAATATGTGGCCGCTGGTGGACAGAAGGCGAATGAATTTACTATACTAGTCATACCTTCATAACTGCAACAGAAGCAACATAATTTACAACACGCTTCAATATTACCCATTTCTTGCTGGGACGTTCGATTACAGTTTCGGTATATCTCTTTACGTAATAGTTAGAGGAGAAGGGAAATAGAGGACTGTAACCAGGTAGTGCGTAACTAGGTTGCTCACGTATGAGGTCTTTGGTGGTCGTTGGACCAAATGTAATACCTTTTCTAATCGTTTTGTCTTTCGCATCACGATTTAATATACCTGTAGCAGCAGCATTTTCTTCGATATTTTGTTCTTGTTCGTTGTCAGCCATAACGAATCAATATCTAAAAAGAAACGGAATGTTAAGCGAATTATCTAAATGAGATAATATTATCAAACAATTTTAATTCAATTATTTAACGAAAATTTTTGCAACGTAATTTCAAACACTCGATGTATTACGTCAATGTTTTTCGAATTACTTTTCAACTTTTGTTGTGCTTTATCGACAAGACAATTTTACCTGAATAAATCGCGTACATTATTTTCGTATGAGAATCTAATAAGTTGTAACTGTTTGATAAAGAGAGTAAGAAAGACTCGATGTTCGCAAGAGATTGACAGAGATAGAACAACTTACCATTGGAAAAAAGACAGATCAATTATTGGAGATGGAACATTAAACCAGAACTAACAGAAAACCAATCAGATTATTTGAAAAAAAGAAAAGGTAGAAATTAAATGACCACAATCCTCTATGGACTACAAAGAAAAAAAAATAAATAAACGAACCAAACGAAACGAGAAAACTAAAAATGAAAATCTAAAACCTAAAGTTCTAATTGTTTTTTATTACTAGAATATATTAGTTCTTAAGTTTCATTTTCACAATATTCGACTTTCAACCAAAAATTCTTTTTTTCATTTTCTTAATATTCAACCACTAATCTCTATTAACATTAATTTCGAATGACTGAGCATATTTTATTTGTTGTTCAAATTCGAAAAAATTGTTTTTAATGCTACATATAATGTATTTCTTTTAAGAATAAGACCAAAACCAACAAAGTTTATCTATCTTATGTGGATGAGAAATATCGAATAATCATAACGGAATGTTTGATAAATGAACACAATATAATATGAATAAGAAGTTTTTAGATGACGATGTCATTGCTTGTTGTTCTACCTCAATCGTATGATATAGGCAGGAGGAAGATTTACATAAATTCAGACATCAACCGATTGAGTGTACATTTAAATTAATAAGTATGTCCTTCATCTCAACTTACATTCCTCTTCACTTCTACTTATACTAATGGTCGAAATTTCGTGATTCATAGTGAAATAATTCAAATGAGGACTTTAGAGACACACACTTTGTACTTCAGTGGACTGCTTCATTTTTTTTAATCCGAAAATTGTCCAATTTACATTAATTTCAAAGATAATCATTTCTTATGCGCCCACATTTACCATACATTGTTCTATTACAACTGTAAGAGATCATGTTCCAAACAAAACCAATAATGTTGTTTTGTATCGTATCAATCAACTTTTGAAAATTATTTCATGATTAGAACGAAACATTAATTTCAAGTTACTTTCATGCATATTCACATTTTTTTATTTCCGCAAAACATAAAATGCATACATAATAGATAATGACATTCATATATCACAAAATGAAAAAAGTTATAGGAATAATAAACGTTTTTCCCTATATAAAGTTATATTATTATTATTATTATTATTTCTTACCACAATGTGTGGTCGACAAATCTCATGAGGGATAAAGTTGAGAGAAAAAGATTAAATTTATTTAAATATAACTTTAAAAAAGATTATATATCATCAATTTCGTTATTATCGATTATCTGCCCATTTTAGTATGAAATGAGCATTAAAAATATTTTTTCTCAGAAAAAAAATTGTTTTAGATATTAGGTATTATGTTTTAGCCTTTTCTCAAAATTCTTTATAAAGTGAGAAATGGTCAGTGATTCTATAATAACGAACGATAATGCTCACTTAACGATTAGGAAATATTTTATTAAATCTCTTCGATTTGAAACAAATAGAAAATATTTAAAGGAAATATTTTTCTTAGACTAAATATGACCATCTCTCAAATGACGTTTTGAAGATCCGGTCAAGTAAGACTGATATACGAAGGGATTGGACGACATGTATCATCAAATAAACATTATTGATTAAGATCAATAAATTAACGCAAACATACTTACCGTTGTCCAGTTTAGTAATAAACTGAAGAATTTCATTTTGAAAAAATGCCATGTAATTTCTCCGCAATAACTAAATTCTCATATTTTGAACTTCGATATTATTGTGGATGAAGGAGAGATGATGCAAGTGACATATGGCAATAAGAAAAATTTTCAATTTTATTTACAACAGACAAATGATGAAAGAAATTAGTGAAGTTGTTTAACTAGATCGATAATCTGTTCTATGAGAATGAATCCGAAAGAGACAATTCCATTCCCACCCTCCACATTACACAAGAGAGAAAGAGTAATATCGATAGTTGAATGATCGAATTGAAGAGCATTTGGAATGATTAATAAGAGACTGGTCGAACCAACGGAACCGCCTGAATGGAAAATATAATTTTTCCCATTTTCCACACGATCGACAAACTTGTCATATTCCTTCGTGTCTAATTGACAGTTGTCCATCTTAATTCGAGGTGATGATGCCCATCCGAGACCATAATTCGTACGAAATTGATGTAACTAGAATAAATGATAAATAAAGGATAAATAAATGATAAAAAATGAACTGATGTTATTGGTTTCCATTCATTTAAAATTGAATTTTTTTTGAAAATTTGAGATTGTCTAATTCCCAATTTTCGGAATAATGGCGAAGAATTCAATGGGAATTGTTCCACATCTAATCGATTGGAGATGACGAGTAATAAGATATCGGAGAAAGTCAATAAATCGTTCACATTCGAAACGATACCACCACCTGCCCATTTATTCGAATTGTTAATAGGAGGAGCATTCATGAAAACATTCTGACTATTCATTCTCCATCTCCTATTGCCATTGGGTAGATGTGGAATGAAAATGGATTTATATTGTTGAGGAACGTATTGATAATATTGCATTCGATTATCTTGCAGATAAAATGGATAATCGAACGATGTATATTTCATTTGTAACACATCGAATAATTCATTCATAATTAAATTGAAATAATCTTCTTTTTTCTTCTTTTTTTCTCCGCATTTTTCTAGTGAAATTCTGATCGCTTCATTTATGACTTGTGTGAGGAGTGTATAACCATAAGTCGAATAAGAACCTTCACCATCTTCCGATTTTATTAGATCATCATTCTTGAATAATTCCAATGAATTTTTAGATTCATAAAATTGGCGATTCGAATAAAATTCATGTCGATGAATTAATTTCTCTAATAATATCGATCGATCCTCTTCATTCTCTATTGTCTTCTCATCAGAAAATCGCTTGTAATGTCGAATTCCTCCCGTATGACTTAAAAGTTGACGGATCGTTATATCTTTCTCTTTCTTCGGGAAAGTTTCTTCATCAATATATTTGTGAATTGAATCATCTAACGATAAGACTTCTCCTTCCTCCAATATGCCCAGAAGGAAAGCAGTTAATGGTTTGGATATACTGGCAATTCGACAGACATCTGATGACGAACAACGTTCGCCACTTTCCAAATTTTTGTAGCCACTTCCAAACGAATAATGTTTCACAACTAAATGGAAATTAATAAATTTCAAATTAATTATATTAATAATTAATTAACTAGTTGTTGCATTCTCTCGTTTTTCATGTAAACTCACCCCACAACTAATTCCTGGAAATGATAATTTTGTCTAAAAAAATAAAATTTTCAAAATTTCCAAAAATTTCAAACTCGATTCAAATCCAATTGAGATTGAATTAGACCTTTTAATTTTTTTTCATTTCTCTCTAATGATTTCTCTTCAAACCAGAATGGTAAAGTGGCACCAGCAAAAATGAAGGGGGAATTTAATTGGAATAATTTCCAGAATTTTTTCATTTTCCATCAAAAACGGTTTTGATGAATTCTTCGAAAAAAGTGGAAACTACTTATATGAGATATTAATCTAATTGATGATGAAAAAAGAAAATAATATTGAGATGAGATTGTGTTAATTCATTGAATGGAAATGAAATATCCTCCAATAATAATTATTATGTAGAGAAAGAAAAGAAATCGATCGAGAATTAACGATATTAAATACCATTCGATATCGATTTGACATCGTTCTTCATTCAATTCCACATGTAACATCTTCCAATGATGGAGACTTTTCGCCATCATATACAGGAGCCGATTGATGGAATGTTGATGATTTTCTTCTTTAAAATTTTGATGGTTTTCTTCTTTAGAATTTTGTTGAATTTGTTTCGAAATTAACAAACTATTTTTCTTAATTCTCTTCAGAAATTCTTCATCATTCCGACATCTTTCTTTCGATTTCCTTCAAATATTTTAAATAATGAGAAAAAAGAGAATAAATTATGAAACTGAAGAAGATGATTTTTATCTCTCATATTCAATCGAATTTCCCATAAACAAACATATGTTGAGAGTCGAGTGAAGAATAAATGACGTAGCCAGAAAGGTGCTCGACATTGTAAGGTGATAGTAGAATTGGATGATATTGAACTGATGAAAATTGAGAGAATAATCGACGTCGTATTTGCTAATAATGAGAAATAGAGTAATCGATAAATGAACGGTGAATTCTGCCATGACGATCGAGATAATTTCGATTGGAATTCAATCGACAATAATGACAAGAGAATTATAATGAAATTGAATAATCCAATGACAATTCTCTCACGTCGATATGTTGGTAAAATGAAAATTATGGTGGCTAAAATGAATGATGCAATTCCACTGATATGTAACGTCCAATGATAAATTGATCCATTTCTTTCCAAATTCAAAGTTAAAATATATTGATCTTTCTCACGATATGGGAAGATGTGTTCGATACCGTCAGAAACGATCCAAGAACTGAGAGAAGAAATTTGATCATCCACTTTGGTGACGGTTCGATTATCGAACAAATTCAATTTCATATGACTTCCCATCGGTGACGTTATCTTTCAATTAAATTATATTTAAATAAATTTTAAAAAATTCAAACAATTAAATGATAAAATTTGATATGAGTTCTTAAGGAAATTCTCTCGTTAAATAATCGAAGTTTGATCGTTCCAAAAACGATTTGTTTCACTTCGCCATTAGATGAGATTTGAATATCGGATCGTCTCGAAACGAATTCACTATCAATGAAATTGTTAATGATGAAATTGAATGATAAATAACCCGTGATAAATTAAGAGGTTTGGAGTCCAAATGAATTTCTCGTCAATTTCCATAAAAGTGATGGAAGAGTAATTGGATGGATTCCATTGATGGAATTGATCGATCCATTTCAATTCCAATTTAAAATTAAAGATTGCGTAAAAGTCATCGATATCGAGAAATTGGAGATGTTTCAAATGAATATAAACTGGAAAAATTTGATTTATTTCAACTGGTTCGATGAATTTGATGAAATTTGAATTTTCTTCGAATATTTTCAATAATTTCTCTTGTGGATGATTTTTAGGGAAAGTGAATGAATGAATGAATGATGAGAATTGATGAATTATTAATAGGAATGAATAGAATCGACACATCGACAAGAATCTAATTGAAAATTAAAGGAAAAGAAAAAATTTATGAATTTTTTCGAAGATATTTCATATCAATCGTTATGATGGTAATAACGATAGCGATAATGAATAAATAAAATAAGAAGAGAATTCGATCAATAATGAGAGCAAATAAAAAATTCTCCTTCTTTAATCGATTGATTTGATAATCGAATTCTTTCGATTCCTTCACCACTCGATCTAATCGTTGACTTAATTTCTCCAAAATTTTCTCATTTAAATTTTCAAAATTTTTATAAATTCTTTTTTTTTTCGACGATTCTTCACGTTCATATACATCCTCAATAATCTTTTCGTTTTTATCATCTCTTCTCTTCGTCAGAGATGAATAAATAACTTCATTCTCAGAATTGATTGATTGATTATTGAATGATGGTTTTGAATGGAAATCTGGTGAGGATAGATCAATATCGACAATCGCTGTCTCTTCGTTCAATGTGGTGGATGTTTCGTCATTGGATAGACTGCTTGAAGAGAATGATGACGATGGATGAATTAGATGATTAGTCGATGAAAATTGATCATGTTTTTCTTTCAATTGAATAAAAGTTTTCCTTTCGTTACGTTTCCTCAATTTCTTCCGACGACTTTTACCATTCAATCGAGTCATTTGTGAATTTTGTCCATCTGATCGAATCGGTTTCGGTGACGATTCATATGGAGATTTTGAATTGTTCATTATTTCTATTACGTCCGATTGAAGGAAAACGAATTTGGAGAGTTTATAAAAAATGAAATTATTCGTCCATTTCTTTATCTGGGAATAAATGACGATTAGTTGATTGGACGAAGTTGTTGATCGGAGAATAATTTGAGAGTCGGTTCGTTTCGTTAAATTAAAAAGATAAATTGAGAAGGCCAATTGAATAAGAATGATGACTAAAAGGAAATGATTGAAAGAGACGATATGTGGAATGGAAATGCCAATAGGCAAATAAAATTCGATCATGATCAAAATAATGGATATGATTAAGAAATTTATGATACATAAAGTTAAACGTTCACCATCTTCTGGTGAGAGAAGGAAAGTAGCAATGACGATCAATATACATAACATAGTCGGGAGGAGGAAGATTAATGAAAAAAATGAATTTCTTCTTTTCAAATTCAAATAAATTAAATGTCGTCCATTCGAAATGGTTTTAGTGATATTCCATTCGATGGTTCCAATATCAGTCCCTAAATGGAAATTTGTGTCATTTTCTTTCATCATCGACAACTCGTCCAATTTATCCAATTCATTCAAATTCAATTTATATTCATAATTTTTTAAATTTGGAAACTGATGGAAATTAAATGAAAAACCATCATAATGGTATTGAAAAATGAACTTGGAACATACAATGCATTTCATCGAAAGGAAAATTGAGAAAGTTATTTTGACACATCGCTGCCATTCGCATTTGATGAGACATGGAAATATTACCGGACGATTCCAATCGACATGAATGAGGCAATTTTTCTGATTCGTCAATTCTCAATTCATGTTGACGAATATTGAGGAATTCTCTGAAAAAATAAAGAATTGGAAAGAAGAAGAGAATATGGGAACTGTTTGGAAAATTCGGTGAGAGGAGTCCAAATCAAATGTGATGGAATATCCATTTCCGTTAAATTTCCATATAAACTTCGATTCCAATTCAATCTATCATCAGTCCATTTCTATCTAATAAGAACGATAATTGAGTTGAAGATCATATGAAAAAAATCATCCAAACCATCTCCATCATGAAACTGCCATCAATGAAGAGACGTTGAGAATTCTGAAAAAATAATAAAAATTTTCAAATTTTCAAATAGAAAAAATAATAAATATTTGAAAACAATCTCATCAATCGACAATAGATTGAAATGGACGGAAATTGAACTCTCCTCTCGATTCTTTGTTAGAATTGGGAAATTGTTTTTGAAATTAACAAAGTCTTTCCACCATTCCATTCTACCATCACCATCGATGATATCTGATATATCTGATTGATATAAAATAAATAATTAAATATAAAAAATCGTTAAACTTATCCAGAATAGTTGACATAGGAAGAATGGAATTAAGAAATTCATGAAAATCTGTTTTATAAAATAAAACTCTAAAAAAAAGATTGAAAAGAATAAAAGAAGGAAAAAAAAGGTGATAAATTAGAATAAATTATTAGTGAAATAAAAAAATTTGAAAAAAAAAATGAAAAACATTTGAATATGAATTAGAAAATTTATAATATTCAGAATTCAGATGAAAAATGGTAATCGATAATATTTGAAGAATGATGTGAAGGAAATTAAAAAATAAATAATAATTATCTTTTTTAATCTAGTGTTATTTCAAGAAAAAAAACGGAAATAAACTTTTGAAATGGACGAAAAATTATGAGAAATTCAATGAAGTTTATAAAGATTTATCTCGAATAACCGTATCATAACTCGGTGGTAATGTATTATTATCGGGCGGTGCTGACGGTTCCACTTCACTTCCGACTTTTTGGTTCGATATCTGATCCAAACTCTCACTATCCTGTCGAACGTCATTATATCGAGTGTCATTTCCAGTCGATTTTTTAGGACAAGAAAAATGATTCCTTCCGAACCAATAAGCTGCACCAATCATAATTATTAAGGCGACGGCTGCTAATACTCCGATGACGGGCTTCAAATATTTCTTGTTATCATTTGGTGGTGGTGCCAACGATTTATTATTGGGATAATATCCGATCGGATTCAACATATTTCGTTTACAATGAAATTTATGATTAGTGAGAAAACAATCATTTAATTTAATTTTTAAATTTACACCGTAATATGCACAACGTCTCTCCTCAGTAACTGCTGCGAGAAATTGACTTTTAATTTGTGAGGGTATTGGATCTCTTCCAATATCTTCGACGATTCTTTTCGATTTGATGGAATTATATCCAGTCCAATCGTCTTTCGATTTTCCAAATAAATTACTCTGAGATTGACGACACATATCTTGAGAATTGTACCAACTGTCTTCAAAAGACGAAGAGAAACCACAATAATGAGAATCGATAAAATCGAATCCGATGGGACATTGTTCAGTATTTTTTGAAAGATGTTCCACAAAAATCACATAACCTTCTCCAGTAGGAATATCTCTTGCATTGGATGTAAATGTTAAATTAATACTCTCATTCATAATGAGATGATCGACTTGTTCGTCATAACAAAAATAACGGGGACGTGTATTTTTCGATTTTACCAATAAATTATCATATCGGACACATGGATCACCTTTACGTGAAGATCTCAAACTTTTTTTCGAAAAATACAAATGGATCGAATCGGACACTTTCTCGATTCGAAAACTACATTTCATCGACTTCGAATATTTGTTCGTGTTCTCATATCTCATGTTAATTCGGAAGTTTTCATTCTCGTTGATGTTCTCATGAGAATTTGGTGGGACACACCAAAATTCTTTTTCCAATGAGAAAATGACAGATATTCCACTTGTTATGTAGAAGATGAAGAATAATAGTTGTTGTTCCAACATCCAATTAAAATTGCGAAATAACTTTCACCTAATAACAATTATTAATGGCCAACAATTCAAATTATTTTCTTCATAAACAACACCATTTAAAAATGATGATTTATTTTTTTCAGATTAAGCTTCAATTCCTCACAAACAATAATATCGCATTTATCACGTCAAAGTCAGGCAAAATTCACGTTATTGGGCATCGATTCATTTTAATTATTAGTCATCAATAAATTAATTTAAATTCTATTGTTTCTAATGATACCTGACAATCAATATTATGTAATGAAATGTCAAAATCTCTATCAAATAGATCTCAAAGTACGTACAAAAATGTACATAATCAGAATAGTGACAATAATAATTAGATTAATAACAAAAATTCTTTTGAAAAAATTTAATTTTCGGATTAGGAATTTTATTTTATTTCAATAAATATTCTGAAAGATTAAACGTAAAATATCATGAAGTGTTAGGGTATTATGGGGGTAAGAGGATTAGGGGAAGAAATAGAATAAAAATGGACTTAGCACGATATAGAGAATTTGGCAATTTGTTTTATAGTTTTCGAACGGATGTTATAAAATCGATAGGCCAATGACTGAAGGAATGAATAGTAGTATATATAACTAAAAATTGTTAGAATGTCAAATTGTCATGTTTTCTTATTGTAAAACGTCTCAGGAAAAAGTGTTTATTTTATCCATTTCCTCTACGACCATCTTCCAGTATTAAACTACTTGCAATTTATTTTAAGAATTATGACGATGACAATGTCATGAGCACTCTTAATGCCAATGGAAATGAATTAAAATGCCATGATGGAGTTGTTTCCTTTAGAAGTTTCCTGATCAAGTCAAGTGACAAATAATAGCTGGATTCATTACGGAACAAGAAAACATTTAACTTAAGATGTTAAAACTTAAGAGGAAATGAATAGAACGATTAAGTTCACGGATGCAGAAGACGTCAGTCGATTTGAAGAGAATTCGTGCTGTTCGTATGGAAAATGTAGTTAAGATACAAGCACCAGTAAAGGTAATCTCAAAAGAAATAAAATCAATATTTGCCCTAAGAATTTTGTAGAAAAGAAAGTGTAATCGAATATTAAACTTAACTTTCCATTCACTAGTCTCGCTTTTATGGAATTAGTCTGAATGGAAACCTTTTAAAATGAATTGTTTGAATAAATAATCGGAGGGAATTTTTAAGTCGATCTAGTTCTATAAATTGAGATCTGCAATTTGTAATGGAAAGAAATTGAGAAATTTTCTTAATATAATCTAAAAATTTTTAAAATTTTAATAATTTCCAATTCTTTTTTCCCCATTCACTTCACTGAATTGACTTTTAGTGTGGTGTGTGTGTATGTGTGTGTGTGTGTGTGTATGTGTATGTGTATGTGTGGACGTAAGGATGAACGAATGTTATCAAATAATATGAAAGTAAATAAATAGAAATAGATATGGAAATAGATAATTAATAGTGTAATGGATTTACGTCCACATACTAATATCCATCAACCATTGTCGACGTCGGTATATTATTAGTTAATATTTGGGTAAATGATGAGGGAAGAATCTTTTTAATTTGATGCTAACCTATTCATTTTCTACTTTCAGAAATGATAATAAAAAAGGTCAAAATCATTGGAATAATGTTTATTCTTACTGATTATTGAAATGGAAATATTATTCTTCTAATACATGTATATATATGATAGATATATCTATCAAGTCATATATCGATTCATTCCTCCTCCAAACTTAATATTTCCGCACGGACCGTCCCTTATCTTCCTTTAGGATAAAACGTCCGCCAATATTTCTTTAAACGGTGTTAGAACACGTTCATTCTTCCCGTAGTTTCGACATGACAATTTTATTTCCAATGTCTATTTCTGTGCATCATTTCTTTATCATTTGGATTGACAATAATTTAAATTATCATAAATATGAGTGAATTTTGATGGTTTCTGATGATTAATTTTAGGAACACTTTCTGACTAGAATGAAACCATAAGTATAAAGAGATTATTATCAGAAGGAAATGTTGATAATGCCCACGAGAGTGAAGAGTCTCACATTAGAATATGTAAATGTATTTACAAATAAATTCCAATTCGAAAGTTACTAAAGTATACTTTAGTATACAGTTATAACTATAAGTGTATCGATTGTTGGGAAGGAGAAGTGTATGGAAGTGCATATTCGGAATTCTTCCGTTTCTATTATTGAAATACGAGAATATGGCATTCCTCCTTTACGAACGAATCATAATCAATTCTTCCATAGAGAGAACGTATCATGTAAATCATTCTCAAATGACGAATTGAAGTATTGATGAAAAAGTTTCATGGAAATTACTTAGTTTCACTCATCAATTCTTCAAGATGATCGACATGTGTAATAACAATTAGCATTAGAGTTCTCATATAAAACGATCATTCTTTCCCTAACCCGAAATTTCTACATACCAAACATTTCCTTCTTCATAATCGATAATTATTTGAGGCAGATCGAAATATTTCCTTACCATCTCCCAATTCATATTCTCCTTCATTGTTTAGCAATTGAATTATTTGATGAAATGTTGTTAAATTAGACTTCGTAATAATATGGTAATCGGAGAGGAAAGTAGTTGAATTGACAATGAGAAATTTTGAAAAAAAACTCTACGATAGTAGAAGTTCTCTTGTATCCCAAATGAGAGTAAACAATTTCTTTCTCATTCAATTTCGTTTCCTATCGAACGTTCGTCTCCTTTCATATATTGATATGACTCACGAATTGATATTACAAATAGACAGATCAATCATAAGACGTTATTGAAAGGTCTGCAATTCTCCTCTCATCCTTCCTTCATTTGTTCATTCATTTCTTTCTCATTTTAACCTGCTTGTTCGTCGATTGATTTGTTATCGATTCTTCCAAATTCTGTCTGACTCATTATTTATTTCAAATTCTTCCATTTCCATTGAGACATTGATGATTTTTGACAAAAGTGATTCTTCTTATTTCTCAATCGAATCATCTCTAAAGGAAAAGAAGACGGTTAATATTATATGATGTTGTATTTACACATACAAATCGAGATGTAACTAAATATTATCATTCTTACATAAGCTTAAATGATTCTACTTAAATGTGGCTTTGTTCTGTCTCTGTTGTTGAAGTGTATTCGACTGATGTTCCTGTGGGATGGTAATAAGAGAAGTCTCTTATGCCAAATGTTTTCTCATTTTTCACAACTTACAAACACTTCGATCTGATATTCTTCATTTTTCCATTTCCTCATTCCGCCACTATCAATACGTACGCACAACGGAATATATTGTGTTGAATAAAAAGAAAATTTTACCATTTCCCCAAATGGAATAAACAACTCGATGGGATGTGGAGTCTTTGTCGTGCCTCCCATAATTACATGTTAGCTCAAATTTAGCACATTTAATTTCATCGCCAAATTTATGATCCAACCTGATAATTGTCATACGTACACCTACGGAATTTCATATTGGGAAGATGAGCAAAGTAAATTCTTATTACTTCTGCGAATTGAGAATAGATGAACATTAGTAAAATAACAAATCCAATCGTTGGAAAATCTCTCCAATATTCTTATGCATTCTAAAAACGAACTTTCTAGAGTTTCGTTTCCATATTTTCAATCAATAATAACATTTTTCACCATCTGACTAAAACATGTTAACATTTCATCTGACTGATTAACTCATCTCTAGTAATTCGAAGTAATTAAAACATGTTACTTCACACCTCCATAACAGAAAAAGACATTTGTAGTTATTGTCAAAGAACGATTACGTAATTCTCTATTCACATTAGATGAACGAACTCGAAATAATTCGAAAATTTCCTGTGTTTTCAAGCATTCAGTTAATATCGCTGCTCTTTTTCTCCTGTCATTCTATTAACAACGAAAAATGCATACAATGTGCACAGACTGTGCATTTGCAAGAGAGATTAGGTTATTGTGAATTTTCGTTATATATTTTCTGATAAGAATGTTTCTGAGGAATAATCAGAATGTGAAATATGGGACGTAATTGTTTTAATGATAATCTCATAGGAAATTATCATCAAATTATTCCTGAACTTAACCATTTTTTCAAGTATTGTCTGTTTCTCTAAAGGATTAATAGACGTTTCGGTGAACTGGAGAGGAGAAATTTCCCATTATTCTTTCACACCTACTCTCCTGTAGACGAGTTCAGTGCATCGGAGGTACCGTTGAATTGATGAATGTTTTCACAAATTGAATTTATCGACATCATGTACTGAATGAATGCTTTTTAATTTCTTTCAGTTTGAAGGGGAAGTCCTCATGTGTTTCGGTTTCATATATCGTTCGGTGTATTTCCAATTTATCTTCCTCTAAAACAACCAATATTATCTGAATGTCGATATGAGAACGGTAATGCACATCATATATTGTCTGCAGTAGTGCCATGTAAATGAAAGCTAAGATAAATGGGTATATGTACATGGGAATTGCATCTCCTCCAACATTGTATAGATCAGTCCTCGTTCGACTTATAACCATTTACCTTTGGTGCAAATTGGTCTTCTAATCATTCGGAAGTATTGAATTAGATGAATGAACATGCAACAATCAATAAGACCTCCCTTCCTCTACATCATTCGTCCGATGGACAATGAAACAACATTTTATGAATTGCTTCGATATTCAATTATAATTCTCTTTCATTTCATAAGAGATTAATCTTCCTCAGTTATTGATCTGTAGGTATTGGTCCAATTTCAAACTTTTCTTTCGCTATTTCTTTACTTGAAAATTTCGACAAACACTGTTTCTTTTATGTCCTTCGGTCTCCTCAAAGAGATTCTACAACAAAATTATCCCATATTTATCTGAAACACAAATATTTCGTTATTAAACAAAAGAAAGAAAGAAATCGTACTAGTCGAAATAGTTGGACGGAATGAAGACTATCCTTCCCAATTTATAATTCTTTCTTTCTTTATCTTTCTATTAAAATAATTAAGTGTGTATCGGCCTTCTCTCCCACTTTTCACCCAATGATAAATGAGATTCGTGAGATCCGAAGATAATTTCGTCTAAAATTTCAGATATTTAATTCGGATTTCCATTCTTCAAACTACGATATGGCATGATAACTTATCATGATTCTCTAAAATTATCGTGTTAATGAAAATGTTAATTCTTTTCTTTTTCAATGTCCGTTGAATTTCCCATGATTAATTCCATTAATGGACATTTCATTCCAATTCATTTCTTTAATAGACTCCATATGATCAGTTCTTAATCGTTCCTAACATCGTACTCTTCAATATTCCATTTTGTTTATAAAGGAAAATATCTCTAAAATAAATATTGTGTAAGAAATCAAATAGATGGGAAATTCTGGTGGGAAACATCAGGACCATCGAATACTGACCGATGCTGAATTGGAATTTCTCGAAGAAACGACCAAATTAAATAAAAGTGACATTTTGGAATGGCACCAAGGATTTCTAGTTGGCTCTTTTATTAAATTTATCAAATAAAATTTCCATTAAGTAGCTCGATTGTCCAAGTGGCATGTTAGATAAAAAGACTTTCGTCAAAACTTATAAAAAATTATATCCATCTGGCAAACCGGAGAAGTTCTGTGATTATCTCTTTCGAGTATTCGACGCTGATTCCAGCGGGAAAATTGGTTACTTTTCTTTTTCTCTCGTTTTTCTTAGTTTATCTCAATATTCGAAATTTCGGTTAAAGATTTCGGAGAATTTCTTATTGCCGTAAGTTTGACAACTTCTGGTGATTTGCGACAACGACTTTCATGGTCGTTCGATATGTATGATATCGACGGAAACGGAAAGATCGACCATCGGGAAATGGAGAAATTGATAGAAGTTTTCTTTCGATTTCGAAAGCTATTTTATTGATTATTTGCAGGCCATTTATGAGTTGTTAGGTGAACAACATAAGATAAAACAAAAAGGTGGAGTCCAACGTGTTGTTGATGAGATTTTCGGGATAATGGACACGAGTAAAGACGGTCTGTTATCGCGAGATGAATTCATCGATGGACTGATGAAAGATCCACAACTCCGTAGTTTATTGGCACCAAATTCTCAAGGATAACTCATCTTTATATCAAAACTTTATATCGATACTATTTATTCTTCTTGTATTCTCTTTTAATAATTTCTTGAAACGACAACTCTTTTTTTTCACAATTTAGTTTTCATTAAACTTTTAAATGAAAACAATACTCCGTTTTTAATTCACCATTATTATGACTAAAGTAAAATTTGAATGTAATGAACGTGTGAACAGTAGGTTAATCCTGTACTTCTTTTCTTCAGTATTTTGAAAATTTCACAGTTATGAAGAATATAGATTCTTCGACTATTATGGGTCGACTTCGTTAAGCACAAAAATTTTTAAAACTTTTACTTAAGCTTAAACCCCTCGTGAATATTAATAATTAATTTTTTAAGATAGTAGTGTACTGAAAATATCATTTCCATTACTTATTAGAAATCTTACTTAATATGAATTAAGAACTAAATTCAGACAAATAAATGAAGAAAATTTAGAATATTATTTACATAATTGTTAGAGACATAAAATATAGAATGAATTATTCGAATTGTAACAAAATATCTGTTCTGTTTAAATTCTTGATAAAAATTTTAATTGTAGATTGTATTCTAATGGAATAGATATTACAATATGAATAAGTTTAATCAAATTTCTTTCTGTTCACTAACAAAAATAATTTTCCTTTTCTTTTCCATTTTGCCAAAATGAAAAGAAACATTTATATTAAGAAATTTAAGCTGTGAAACTTGTACGATAATTATTGAAAATTTTCCACATTATTTATAAATGACTACCGCTGCACGTCCAACTTTCGATCCAGCTCAAGGGGGTCGTGGAAAAGGAGAATCGGGTAAATTAGATCAATTATCCGAACAATATTCAGTGAAAGATCTTCCTGGTCACTTAACTCTCAAACGAAGAGGAGTTGGACAATCGAATGTCAATGAATTGAAAGGAAAAGATTTCGTCAGTGAATTAAATCGAAGAGAACGAGAAGTTAAAGGAATTTCAGATGTTCCCGCGATTGAAGAAAACGTATCGATAAAAAATCGACAATTATCATCACCATCGTCTTCATCTTGTTCGTCGGATAGCGAAGATGAGATAGATAAAGAATTTTATTCAAATATTAAATTAGATCCTAATGATGCCGATTTCATCAAACCATCTTTTCGAAGAAATGAATCATCTTCTTCATATAGTTCATCGGAAGAAGAGGATGAAATAACATCATCAAAACGAAATCATTCCAAACAGAAAAAGAATAAGAAAATGAAGAAATCGAAAGATTATTTAGATGAAAGTGACAGTGACGATGACGAACAAGAACGTGCAGAATTATTGGCCGAATTGGAAATGATAAAAAAAGAGAGAGCGTTAGAAGAAGCGAAGAAACTAGAAAAATTGAAAGCAGAAGAAGAAATCAATAAACAGGAAGCGATGTTAAAAGGAAACATTCTCCTCAATTTCGACCAAGAGAATGATGGTCGAATTAAACGGAATTGGAATGACGACGTCGTTTTTAAGAATTGTGCGAAAAGTGAAGAAAAGAACAAGGAACGACAATATGAATTTGTTAACGATTCTCTCCGATCTGATTTCCATCGAAATTTCATGCAAAAATATATCCGATAATTATCCGTTTTTTTCCATTTTTCTCATAAAAAATTTTCAAATTAAATTTTCATTTTTATTTTCTATTAAATTTCTCAATTCAATAAAATAACAAGAATTTTTAAGAAAATGTAATTTGTCCCAAATTTCCTACCGGATATTTCGATGGAATGATGGTTCTGTTAATACGTCGTTCTTCCAGACATTCAAAAGCCAGAACATCGATATTGAATTTGATTTTGTTGAAGAAGGCCGTTTTCACTCGGCTAATCCAATAGAGATCCCGTATAGTGCCAATGCACACACCGTGCACAATTTTAGCACAAATGTCGCTATTCCATAAACTGAATGACGTTCTCATTTGATTTGTAGACGATGCTTTTAAAGAAGAATAATTATCTTTCTTCCAAACATTGAAATATTTTTTCTTCTCAAAGTTCATCGATTTGTTTCCTGCACAACGGTTTTTCGAATTGATATATAATCGATATCGATTGATAAACATGGAATGTAATTTTGATTCAACTTTCAAACATTCACATAAAAGAGATTGAAAGATAATTTCGTCAGAAATGAACATGTGTGAGAGGAATTGGAAAAAACGTTGTGCAAATGGATTGTCGAAAATGAAATTAACAAACTCTCTTCTCAGTCCGACATACAACGATGATTTGGCTAAGGAAACAATAAATGTTTCATTCTTTTGAACATTAGTCGCAACATAAATGATATGATATCGAAAGAAGAAAAGTGAAATTTCTGGGAATTTTTCACGAATTTCTTTTCTTAATTTAAATTCATAAAATTCATTTGAAATCGCTAAAGAACAATTTGTGTAGATGACATTATCTTTAAATTTGGCATTCAAAGCCATTTCGTTCTCACCAAATAAACGATAGATTAAGAACTTCAACGTATCACGTCCACAATGACAATATAAAGAAATTTTTCCGTTGTTCTCATCATAAAACATTCTACTCATTTCCATCATCGGAAGTAAATTAACTGTCTGGAATGTGCATGGAATGACATACTGCCATGATATCGTTCCACATGGAATCTGTTCGATATAATTCTTCAATTGAGAAGTTAATGAAAATTTCTTCATTCCATTTAATCCATTCGAATATTTTCTCAATTCCTCAAAACAATTCAAATGAGCTTTCAACAAACTAAATTCTCCCCATTCCACATCTTCTCGTCGATCGATGACGATGATATTATGAAAATTTCGAGCGAATAATTTCGCCGTTAAATAAAACAACAATCGTTCCATCTTATTATCGACATGAATACAATAGAGATGTTGAGGTTGATAGATTGAGAGGATGAATCTCTCTAATTGTTCAAATTCTTCATGAACTAAAATGGAAAAAGCTAAAGGTCGACATAATTGTTGTTCACTGACATAATAATAATTCATTTCACTTTCATAATTTAAATTCTTTCCTAAAACATTTAAATTTCTTTCATTTTTATTATTAATATTTTTCCACCAATTATCGATTCCTTTCTCTTGTCGATATCGAGCGATGGTATTGGAAGTGAAATATTTATAATAATCTATCACATCTAATCCGGAGCTCAATTTTGGATTGATTTTAAATTCCGTTTGGATGATATCTTCATTCGTATTATTGTCATAGAAATAATTAGCACAATTCGAATGTTTCAATTGCCGGTCAACAATTAGCGAAATATTTGAGAGTTTCTTTTCTTCTTTCCTAATTATCAGATCTGGTAATAACAAAAAATTTCTCTTCTTTATCGATTTCTGTAGAATATTTATTTGAACGGAATTTCTCGTTTTAACCATCAAAACTAGATTAGGTAATTCTTGAGAGTTATCAATGAAATAACGGTTTGAAGTTGATCTAAGTGAATTTGGAGGAAATTGGTAAATAAAAGAAAAATATTTTTTTTCATACCATAAAACGGATGAAGACCGTTTCTTCAAATAATTGATGGATGTGAGAAAACCTTTTATCGAGCAAATATAATTGTTGGAAATTTGATAGAATTCTCCTAAACAAAAATTCAAATTTTCACTCTGTCGGAACATGTGATTAATATGGAGGAATTCAGTTAATCGAAAAAAATCGATATAAGTCGATTGTTCGATGCCAAGAACTATGGAGGAATCGCCAAATTTTTCTGATATTTCATTAATTTCATTTTTCAAATTTATTTTATTCGTTTCCATCCAAATTCCATGAGCTTTCAAGATTGATCGATGTGTCTGTATACGTAGGATATAAAGAGGCAGATAATATGTCAATCCAATTTGAATACCGGATCCATACCATCTGATGATAGAAGATAATAAATAAATCTTCTCAGGCAAATCGATCAATATAAGAACCAAAGTTAAGTTACTACTTAATTTATCAATTTTATCTCGAATTATATTATTCTCATTTTCACCAATTTCCACTGTAAAAGACTTGTCTTTAATCGAACTCGAATTAGATAATTGAGATTGGAATGAATATATATCAGAAATATAAGTTTGAACTTCTTCATCGAAATCGTTGACGTTAATAACGAGAATTTCTTTGTTCGTAAAAGTATCAGACACAAATAGATTGATTGGAGAAAAAGAGAATTCTTCTACCAATTTATTTTTTCTCTTATTTTCATTCGGATTCAACGATTCTCGAATTGTCTTCTTGATATCTCTTGTTCCATCCGATAAAATAAAAATTAACAATTGATATATGAGACAAACTGCAATAAAGAAGAGGATTCGACGGATGTAAAATTTCATTTGGTGAAAATCGTTTTGAGGTTAATGACGTCATGAGTAATATTATTAATTTATGGTGAAAAAATTAATTTCCATTTTTTCTCATTCAAATTGAATTATTATTTTTTTAATTTTTATTATCAGATAACTGATAAAATACCTGAAGTAACATATGTTACTGAAGTTAATTTCAGGATAACTCAATTTGAACTTTCGTAATTCGACATTAGAATAATAGAAGGAAAATATTGAGTAAAAGAAGACGTTAATGGCTTCAAAATTTTTGCGTAATTAAAAAGTTCTTTATTAAAAACTGAAGAATAATTTATTAGTTAGATTTGAATTTTAAGCTAAAAAAAATTTTTTTTGGAAAAATTTTAGAATCGAAACGAATCTTTTTAAAGAAGAATGTCGAGTACGGAGAATAAGAAGGAAGATGATAAACAAGAGAAGGAAACTCCGAGGAAAGTAGTGATGAAATTCCCTTTCAAAAAAGTCGTAATTCATCCACTCGTATTATTGAGTGTGGTGGATCATTATAATCGCGTTGCACAAGGCAATAAACATAAAAGAGTAGTTGGAATTTTGTTGGGTAGTATTCGAGGAAAGGCGTTGGATGTGGCGAATAGTTTTGCAGGTTTCTTTCATCTAATTTTCCCATTTCTTTTAAAATTGATCAAGTGCCTTTTGATGAGGAGGGGAAGAATGTATGGTTTTTAGATCATGAGTATTTGGAGAATATGTTCGCCATGTTCAAAAAAGTGAATTCGAGAGAGAGAATCGTGGGATGGTATCATACGGGACCTAAATTGAGATCGAATGATCTTCAAATTAATGAATTATTATTACAATATGTGAAACATCCAGTTCTAGTGATTATCGATGCGAAACCGAAAGATGTGGGATTACCAACTGAATCTTATATCGCTGTTGAAGAGATCCATGATGATGGTACGATGATCAATAAAACATTCGAACATTTACCATCAGAAATTGGTGCAGAAGAAGCAGAAGAAGTGGGAGTAGAACATCTTCTGAGAGATATCCGAAATATTACCGCAGGAACATTGTCACAACAGATCACTCAACAAGTTTATGGTTTGAAAGGATTGGGAATGGCGTTGGTGGAGATAGTTGAATATTTGAAAAAAGTGAATGAAGGAAAATTACCGAAGAATAATCAAATTCTTTCGAAATTACAAGATATTCAAAATCTTCTTCCACCAGTTACGGCTCCGTTTGTTCAATCGTTAAAAACGACGACGAACGACCATTTTATGACGATCTATTTAGCGAGTATTGTTCGGACGGGTATTGCGTTGCACAATTTGTTACTGAATAAATTGATGAACAAAGATGCGGAACAACAACAGAATCGGAAAATAGCAGCGCAACATTTGGCGAAAGCGGCGGCGGAAGCTCAAGCGACAGCGAATCCAAAAAATTGAAAAAGTAAATAAATTAGTTGGATGAAATAAATTATTTTTCTTTGTTATTTCCTTCAAATGATTTTCTGCTCCTAATCGATTATCGATGATGAGAGAAGAAGGGAAAATGAGTATTAAATGAAAATGAAAATTTATTTGTTGAAAATGAGAGAATGTGGAAGAAGTGAAATGTGTGGAATGTTTGTAGTCGAATACAGACATGGATCTACATATATAGACGGATTTGATGTGTAGTGAACGAGTGCTGAAGGGTATCTCTAAAAATAAGTAAATAAGTTCGGAAGTGAAAGGAATTTCACCTTGAGCAACTTGAAATCAACAAATACCAATGTGTTCATCTATCTATTTAACTGAACTGAAATGCGTTAGCCAGATATCCGAGAAGATTTTGATGATGATAATTTCAAACGAAGAAATCTACTTCTTACAATGTGTCCATGTGTGTGTATGAAGGGGAAAATAGTTTATATAATATGATAGAGGGAAGGAAAGATCTTTCTCCAGTTGATTCTCTATAATATTTCTGTTATTTCTAATAAATTCCTCTTTTCTATTCCCGTCAATTATATTGTGAGGATAATTTCTTTTCTTTCTTTTATCGTTCGCCAATTCGAAGAAGAAATCATAAACGATTAAATTAATAATATCTCCCAAAATTTATGGTAATCTTGGAGGATGAATCATGAAACGAACAATCAGAGTAATGATGAACATCCGACATTCATCACAATGATTGGCGCCGAAGCATCAGAACGTGAATTCGATAATGTTCCTCAAATATTCATAACGTCATCGCCAGGTAATCGCCGCACATCAACATTACAAAGAAACTTTTCTTTATCATCATCCTCACCACATCGCATTCAGTTACAACAACCAAACACTCGGACTGCTACCACTTCTCCACTATCACCCCTATCGCCCACTATGACGAACAGTCGATCAATTAATCATCAGCAATCATCCATCCGGAACGATCAACCATCATTTCGATTATTCACTAATCGTCAGAGTATAGCTCGACCTGATGGAAGAACGATCGTTCTCAAAAATCCATATGATAATTCTGTCCAGTTAGTGTACTTTCATTTCCATCATCATCATCATCATCATCTTCTCCCAGTTCCAATAATCAGATACTTCAAATGTTAGAAGAGGAAATGAAGGAAGTGAGTAAAGAATTACTCATCAATTCCAATAACAACAGTCGACCTGTCATCTCATCAAAACTTCTAAATATTCCACCACCAGCTTACTCCACTGATGACATGGAATCAGCCAGAGAAACACCATATTCATCTGCTTATGGTTCGGATATCACATCTCCCTCTTCTTCCTTACTCATGAGAAATGACGATCGTCAACAATTGACTGGACAGTCGTCGATTAATTCTCTTCAATCTCCCAATTTCCAAATCGAGTTCCATACAATTCCAGAAAGAAAACCATCACCTTTCCCATCAAGTGATGTCCTTGGTTCCATTCCATCATGACTCTCTTATCATCTCCTAATTCTTCTCATCGTAGGAATTTGTAAGAAATGTAAAAAATATGTATTTGAAACGGACGATGCTTGTCGTGCACTAAATACCTCCGTTTTCCATGCGACCTGTTTCCGCTGCACCGAATGTTACGAGACGTTACGCGGCTCACAATATTATTTCGTTGATATGAATCATATTTATTGTGAGAAGGATTATAAAGTTAATTTATTTTTAATAATAATTTATATTATTATTTGCAGAGATTATTCTTATGTAATCATTGCGATCGTATGATTGGCGATTCATCAAATGAAAAGATATCGATCATTATCGATAATAAACATTATTACTTTCATCAAAACTGTTTCAATTGTCGACAATGCAATTATCCTCTAACGGATGTGTTTCGGATCGACAAGAACCTCCAATTATATTGCACCAATTGTTTCTCCTAACATCTCAACTTTCTCAGATATATCTGTGCACTTTTCAAGCACTACACGAATTCTGATGCATTCTTTTCTTATTGTAATTTCTTTTCTAATTATAAGACCGGTGAAAACATTTTATGAGGAATCTATTCGAATACGGAACAAGAAAGAAAATTTCTTCTTCTTCTTCTTATTCAATTTGCCAAATACACGAAAAGTACACATTTATTCTATAAATTCCTCTTTACAACTCTCCATAATAAAGATCATTAATGTTTACGTACCGCTAAATGTTGCTAAGAAAATGTAAGAAAGTAATGAAGTTTCTTCTACAATATATATTAATAATAAATTCCATTTTTCACACGAACACACATACACACACAGAATTGCACACACAAGCACACAACTCTGTCAAAAATCACAGAAATTTATGTGAATATTTGTTATGGGGTAAAATAAACATATGTAGCTTCATCTATTAGTTACAAGAAGTGAAATGTTTGAAAATGAGAGAAAAATCATGTGAAAACCATTAAATTTATGTAGACCACTCACAAAATGTAAGCTTTATTGGATATCGAATTTATTGTTTTTGTTATTGACTATTTTGAATTCTGCTGCAGTTCGTCGAGTACATCGACAAGTATCAATAAAATTATTGGTTTTCTATGCGAATTATCGGTTGGATGAATGAGCGATAAGATTCGATTATTTATCGAATTGGACGAAACCTATCCACCAATCTCCCGTATACCAACTCGATGATTTTCTATTATAATATAAATATTTTCAATTCATAAAATTACGAATAAAAAATATTCATCCACTCTTCATCTTTCCTCTCTTTCATTTATATTATACGTTACATAAGAAGACGAATTGGTGCGTACAAGTGGGGATGAAGGAAGAGTATACATATGCCCCCACATCTCCCCACAAAAAAATGTTTAAACATACACCTTCGTAGTTAATAAGCCCTATTAATTGGTATCTTTGTATTTGCGAATAATGTTATTCGTTTCCCATAATTGTTCGAACCGAATGAATTATAGGAAATCTGTAAAATGCAATTATATTAATTTCTTTCTTGTAATTTCCACAATTTTTCTTCCACATCCAATCTTCCTTGACGCAGGTTGATTGATCTATAAATAAATTTCATTTTTTTTTTTCATTTCTATCAAAAAGTGTTTCAATTTTTTCTGTGAGTGAATATCATACGTAAGAAGTCGTTTAGATATCCAAATATTTCGGGAGTGTTCCTTTGAAGTGAGAAGAAAGAGGATATTCTATTTCCATTCAATCAATTTTTTATGATAAAATTCTTTAGTGGGAGCGAGAGTACAAGGAGAAAATGTGCAACAATTATTGAAAAGAGAAAATTGTGCAGTACGTATTGTTAGAAAATAGAAAAGAAGAGAAGAAATTTGAAAAAGGAACATTCGAAATTTCCATAAATTGAAAATTAATACACGATTTACGAGAAGATTCCACTCTCGCCATGACAAGTAAAGATTCCAACTCAGAAATGAGTCGTGCACCGACTGGCGTCATGACAGTGAAAGCAATGCCAGCGTACGACGATTCGGGAACGGTGGAGATTCAATATTACGACGCGAAAATCATCGGGAACGGTTCGTTTGGAGTGGTGTATAAAGCGAAACTATTGCCCAGTAACGAGAAAGTGGCCATCAAAAAAGTTCTACAAGATAAACGATATAAGAATCGCGAATTACATATTATGAGAAGATTGCAACATCCGAATATTGTAGAATTGAAATATTATTTTTACTCATCCAAGAGCAGTTATAAGGATGACATTTTCCTCAATTTGTTAATGGAATGTATACCAGAAACGGTGTATCGTGTCATGAAACATTATACGAAGAGTCGAGAGAACATCCCGATGATTTATGTCAAATTATACATGTACCAATTATTTCGAGCATTAAGTTATATGCATTCCTTCAACATTTGCCATCGGTTAATTTTTTATTTTACAAAAAAAATTAAATTATTAAAATTCTTCAATTTATTTTAGTGATATTAAACCACAGAACTTATTAGTCGATCCAGAACGAGCAATTCTCAAACTTTGTGATTTCGGTTCAGCGAAACAATTAGTAGAAAATGAAGTGAACGTTTCCTACATTTGTTCACGATATTATCGTGCACCTGAACTCATATTTGGTGCGACGGATTATCAATGTACAATTGATCTGTGGTCGGCGGGCTGTGTATTTGCCGAACTGCTCATTGGTCAACCACTTTTCCCCGGAGATAGTGGCGTCGATCAATTAGTGGAGATAATTAAAGTGATTGGAACGCCAACAAAAGACGAAATAAAACAAATGAATAAAACGTACACGGAATTCAAATTTCCAAATATCAGACCATATTCATGGTCACGATTATTCAGGAAACATAATCAGGAAGGATTGACATTAATTCCACTCCTCTTGAAATACACTCCCACCACCAGAATAACAGCTCTCAATGCGATGGCACATCCATTTTTCGATGATTGTCGTGTGAGTGACGGGAGATTAAGTAATCAAAATCCATATCCCCCAATAACCAATCTCACCTCACAGGAAGTGGAGATGGCGAAGAATTCGAGTGTCTATGATAAATTACGTCCCAAGTCCAAAGTGGAGATCACACAGGACACAATATCAAATATGGATTTGAAGAGAGTAATGTGAGTAAATTGATCTATTTCATTTTCTGTTTCCTTCTTCTCAATCGAACTAACATTAATTCAATCCTCAATTTATGGGACAAAAACAGAATGTTTCTACTGGATCCATTTATCTCTCTCTCTCTCTCTCTCTCTCTCTCTATCTTTCTCTCTTTTCATTATTTTCCTCCATAAACCGATTTGAAGCGTCACATCAGAGAAGTTTTTTTTTCCATGAAATTTTTCAAATTCGACGAAAACCGTCGTCGAGATCATCATTTAGAAATGTTATTGAAAAATGCGACATTTTACAATTTATCTTTTTATAAGCAAAATTAAAAATTTTATTATTTTCATA
This sequence comes from Seison nebaliae, assembly GCA_023231475.1. NCBI lineage: Eukaryota > Metazoa > Rotifera > Pararotatoria > Seisonacea > Seisonidae > Seison > Seison nebaliae. The sequence continues at coordinate 61,371 of JALJEE010002316.1, forward strand.
CACTTTCCCTTCAACAATTCAACATCTCTCCCAAGTCAATTTTTCGTCGGGAGGAGGACGAAGGACGAATAATATTTTTTTCTCTTTTGAGCACATATACGTATTATGGATATTCGTTTAACTCATTTTATTATTTTCTTTTTATGACATTGAGAAATTAGTGAGGAATGTTTATATAAAAAAGACGAATAATTGTTAATTTCGAATTCGGAACATCTAACCGAAATTTGAAGACAAATACAATATTTATTTTAAATAAAAATAATGGTGCACTATCGATTGTTCTAACGGAAAATATTTTTTTCAAATATAATTATTGGAAAATTGGTGGAATAACTATCAAATTATTAGTCTTCTTGAGTTTCCGATAAATCATCATTCAATTTGGCCGAGTACCAAAACTTCGATAATCCAACTGATTTAATCTCATTTTTAATACGTTCAACAGACGACACATTGTCAGTTGTTGTTGAAAGTTCTTTTTTCTTCATACTCAACACACCCAACATGTTATCAAATTTGGTTAAATCAGGACGAGACTGATTAAATTTGAATTGGAGAACATCATCTTTTGACATGTCGAAAGTATTTATTAATTTTCCGTACATTTCTCCTTCGTCGTGTTGACGACGTAGGAAGGAGACAAAGACCAATTTGGCAGGAAAAACTTCATCTTTGTACGCAGCGAATAATTTAGCGAAATAATAATTTTGACCATTTGCCGATTTGGCTTTCGTATTCTCCTCCTCATCAGTAACGATGATAAATGTTCTAATGATTTCTTTCCGATCAAAATATGGAACAAGTGAAGCCGCTGGTGCTGTGGCACCAGATGCACTAGTTTTATTTGCGATTTCGATAACTTGTTCGATCGATTCTGGTGTATGTTCCACCTCTCGAGTTTGAGTATTAAAGAAGGATAATTTAGCGTTACATGCCGCTGCCATTAAAGAGGCGATGATGGATGATGTGCGTACGGCCACACTCATACTGGATGAACGATCACCGATAACGGCGATTGGAGATGGTAAATCGAGTTGAATGGAATGTAATTGCTTCTCTGCATATCTGTAAAGTATGGGCAAGAATGGACATGAATTATTATGTTGATAAATATACAAAATTCTCTCCATCAATTTACCATATGGCATGGTGAAAGGTGAGGAATCTTCACCATTCTCTTTTTCATGTTCTAATAATTTTGAATGGATCAATTCATCCAATTTGGGACTACTCAACTCTTCATACCACCACAATAAAGTATTCAAATCTGAATAACCGATAATCTTTTCCACCGACGCACTTGTCAATTTTCCTTTAAATTTCTTAATACGACTAAATGTTATATCGTTCTTTTGTAACAACTCATTGATATTCTCCTCATTCATGTCACGTAATTGTCGAGAGGCATGATCTTCTGGTAAAGCGTTCTCGTCATAACAGAATGGCAGGAACCATTCCAATTGGAAACATTTCGGATGGAAATGAACAATATCAGCCAACTTTTTCCAAGGTGCTACTGGCATATAAATTGAGAAGAATTCTAATTCACTCTTTTTTAAAGTTTTTGCCCATTGTCTGATGAATTGAGCTTTGGATTTTGTAAATGATAATTCCATATCACTCAACTTCTCCGCATTATGTTTCTCCACCACCAATTTTCTCATACATTTTGATGGTTTTACTTCCATATCATCAACCTTCAAATCATCTATTTTCGATGTTATCATCGATGATGTCACTGATTCCATATCGACATCAGATACCACTTCATAATCCGCTTCAGATTCAGTTCGGTCTCTGAGAGGTTCGTTCGATTTTTCTTTTTCTTTTTCTTCTTTTTTCTTTTTCTCATAATTCAATTTACCTTGAATTATATCACCACGAATCTTTTCGATTTTCCTCTCCAATTGTTTCTTTAATCTCGTCGAATCGAGAATTTGAACTGCTTTCAATATTTCGACCACAGTGTAAACAGATCGTTTCGATGTCAACACTTCAGCTAATACCCAATTGTTCAAGTGTAGCGCGGCTGCTAAAACTTTACTCAATGTTGACGATGTCAACACAATTTTCATCTCTAACAAATGGCAAAGATGAGCCACATACGACAATTCATCTCCACTCAAAAGTTCCACATGTTGTGAGATGGTAGCACCTTCAAATTCGGTGGTGGTAAATACATCGAACGGAGTGGCCAAATTCGGCTTGCGATGTATTTTCGTTTCTTCCTTCGTCTTATCTTTCGTCACTTTCTTCACTCCACCTCCACGTGCACTTCGTCGACCACCTCGTCGACCGCTCATTCGTCCACCTCGTCCTCTTGGCATTTTTCGTAGTTCGGTAAGAAAAAAAACTTTCGCAACACTCGTTCAAATTTGAAAATAAATAGTTTTAATCGGAATTTTGTATATATATCTCCTTATTTATAAGAAACTGGTTGATGATGCAAGTTGATTATGTAACTCTTACTTCACTTGCATTATCGGAAACAGTTTGGTTTCGCCCAATAAGGGGCATAATCAGTCGAACATCAGGCTCAAAAACATTCTTAGATTTTTCTAGATTTAAAGTTTCGTCAGAATTCCTCTATGTCATCATATTTCTACATACGTATAAAGTTTTTTTTGTAAGTTATTGAATTTATTTCAAAATTGATTTTATTTCATCTCCACAATTCACTCTAATATTTTTTACCATAAAATTACTATTACTTAACGTTAAGTGATAGATTATTTAAGAATAATTTTTTTACATATAAAATTTAAATTACTCTATTGTTGACTAAAAACCAGGATATAAATAGCCAAAACTGGGATAGAAGGACACAAATGTTGGGTAGAGGAATAGGGACAGAATGACGTGCAATTTTCAAATGAATAAAAATTTATTAATCTTCCGAAGGTCAGAAAGGAGAAATAAAAAAAACTGATGACGCTTTAAACATTATTAAACTTCCATTAGTGTGTTGAAGATATGAATTGATCAAGTATCAATTCGAATGACAAAATTTAATGGTTGAATGAGATGTTGTAGAGATTATTTGTGAAATATGAGGATGGCCGAGTGATAATATGAGAGGAAGAGGATGAGTATTGAACTAGTGTTATGTAGATTGGAATTAGTCAGGATTGGAGTATATTTAGATGTTTAAATTTTAAGCATGATAAAGTTGATTAATAATTCGGAAAAAGTTGGTGAATGAAATTAATTGGGAGGAAATAGAGTGGATTCTATGAATAATGAAACACAATTCGATAGTGGAATTGAAGAGATTGTTGAATAATGGGATGCTCGTCTTCTCTCTGTCAATTGTGAGTTTCATCTGTTATTTGACATTGGTCGTTTCTCTTCACAACATCTCGACGGATAAGGACATTTATCTCATTCATTCGTCTTATTCGTGGGTGTTCGTCTATCCGGGAAAGGTGTTCTTTCCATCCTTAAGGATCTGGACGATCTTCACCACCTCTTTCTTCCAATTCCATTGGTATTGGCTTACAATTGACATAATTGTCTTATTTTTATGTGGATGTCTCCTCGAATCGATTTGGGGTCGACGTCAATTGTTCTTCTATATTATTATCGTCAATTCACTTTCCGTTTTTATGGTTTCGCTCATATATATCCTGATTTATATGTTGAACGGAAATGAAGATTATCTATTCCACCAACCATTAATTGGCCATTTTCCTCTCTATATGGCATTGGCCGTTGCTGTTAAACAATTGATGCCTCATACTATTATCAGTAATTATTCCTTCATTCGAATTACCAATAAAGATATTCCATTTCTACTTCTCATCGTCTCTACTACTCTCTCCATTTTACACATTCTTGATCTTTCCGTCACATTACGATTATATTCCTCTCTAATCATCTCATGGATTTATCTCCGATATTTCCATTATTCCTCCTCCTCCTCCTCATCATCATCATCATTATCGTCGTCGTCATCGAATCAAAATCGAGAAACCGATTTCACTTTCCATTCCTTCTTTCCGGCATCCATTCAACCTTATGTCATTCTATTATTTCAAATAATTTCGTTCGGACGTTGTGGAACGAAGAAAAAATCTTCGGCTCATACACTCCCAATGACCAACGACACTGTCATACAACTCGATCAACTCAATTCACCAATCTTCGATCTATACAATTTAAAACCGAAAAGTTTTGTCCCTACGAAATCCGCCATCGCCACTGCCAAGAGACAACAGAAAGCGTTAGATCTTCTCAATGAACGTGTACAGAAACAAGCACAACTTTCAAAACTCTCCAAATTCGACGACGTAACACCCATTGTTATACCCGGCAACATCGAACAAGTATCGGCAGTGACGGAGAAATCAAATCTAAACACGATTTCCGAAATTCCACAAATGTCCACACAGAACAAGAAAATCGTCAGCACAACTCAACAACAATTGACTGATTGTGACGATGTGGAATAATTTGATGACGACTAATTTTTAATTAACTTCCTTCAATTCTTTCTTCTTCCTTATTTATTAAAATTATATCTGTTCCCTTTGTTCCTTTTGAGAAATTTTTATCGTCTCAATTGGCAATCGAATTGCGCAAACTAATTACATCCAAATCTTGTTTTCAAACTCCAAATATTTAAATTATCGATTTGACTCCATTTCTCTTATGTCTTCAAATAAATCATATTATCTAACTTCAAAAACATTCCACATATATTTTTTTTCTTATCCATAGATAAAATTGATAAAGAAATCAAATGTAGAATATAAAACAAAAATGAAAAATTTAAAGGAACGAAACAAAATTATACAATAGCTAAATGCTCAAAGATTGTTTCAAGCTTAATGTAATTATTTTGATATTTTCGTTTATATAAGTTAACATCTTAACATAATTTATAAGTTAAATAATTTAGGTATTTCTCTTCTACTTGATTTTCTTTCATTAGAGATCTTTGGATTGTCTTTTAAGTACACAAATTTTTATGGCTCACTGATTCTACCGCTTGCGCATCGATGATTGAATTTTGCTAATTTTTGTGTTTATGAACAAGAATAAATAGAGCCTATAAAAATATGAAATTGTATAAAGTAAGAATTGATAAGAAGATTTTAAGTACAAACATTCAAATATTGGTCGTTGAGAAAACGGTTCATACAGAAGGATATGAAACCTTTCGGAAGGTTAATATTTTCAACTCATCTAATTTTCTCCTTAGAATAATAGAATATGTTTTATTTGTTTATATTATTTCATTCCATGTCTAAAATAATATAAAATGATTTTCTGATCATTCGAACAAAAATAATAATATTTTGAAAAAAAAGTCTTTTGCAAATATTTCCAAGGTTTTATTTACATCTAGAAATAAACATATATTGCCTACAAACATCTGTTCTTACAATTTCCAATCGATATCCGGTTTAATTTTGGATTAACCTACAATTCGTTCGCGACGAATTTTCATAGAGTATTCCCAAACTTATTGTTAATATATTTAATGAATGAGCAAATTTTGAGAAAAAAGAAGCATTAATTATTAGAAACACAATCGATTAGAATAAAACGAAAACTATATAAATTGGAACGATAAATTGAACTAAATTATTTTTATACTATTTTATTCTAAAAACTTCTCGTTTTTGTTTAAGTATCTATTTCGTAATTTCAACGGTTTGGGAGAAGTATTGATGCATTGATAGACATTGTAGATTATATTTACATCATCTATCAACAGTATATTCAATGCTAATTGATATTATCCATATAACGATATTTGTTCGAAAAATATAGAGAATTTTGTTTTGGGCAATTTCTACTTTTCTCGTGGAATGTTATAATGTCTTACAATTTGTATCTCTACTGTTCTTGATAGCCCCTTTTTGCCATCTCCAAGTAAATGATCGTATTAGTTTAATTATGAAGTTAAAGTTATAACAGTTGCTGCATGAATAAGAACTACCAACGAATTTAAGGAAGACGTAATATTTTTTATATTATAGATTTGAACTGTAATCAGTTAAAATGGAATATTGATTCACATTTTTACGATCGAGAAATTTGGATACTTCGATTACGAATGGAAACAGGAAAATAAGTATAAAACTGATTATATAAGTTCAATTGACCTTCCACCAAATCATTTACCGAATAATTAATGTAAATTTTCAGTTGTATTTTTTGTTTGTTTTAACAGAATGTTGACCTTTTTGTCTTATGGATCATCTCTGATCAACAAGTCAAATTTGTTAGACTGAAATATTTCAATTTACGTATATCATAATTTGTCTTTCCAACGATTTCTTTCATTTTTGGGCATTTTTATTTTTTAGTTTTACATCATCTTATTGTTCAATTTATCATTTCATTTTGGAAATTGGTCGAAAGTTTAAAATCGAGATCAGATTTTTGTACAAATTCTTGCTGTTGACAATCGAATTAATCAGTAATGGAAAATTGTTTGATGGACATTGTCAATGACTAACCGCTGTACAATGTATGGAATGGAAAAAAGAGTCATAATGTTTTGTTTATTTTCGTATGTTTATTTGATTGAAATCAAATAAATAATTGGAAATTAGAAATATATATATATATCATTATGTTAATTATAGGTACAATGCGCATCTATGGTAACAATCATCCGATTTTATTATGGTCATCATCGTTTGATCAGATTCTTAATTTATGAGATTATTATTTGAAGTCAAGAAAGAATGTTACTCTATTAAACATTTTGATTTGTGGAGAATTGTAAATTATAACGAGTGACAATGCCACATTAGTTGTTTGTTGTGTAATTTGGCAGTAAATTAATTGATTAATGACGACCGGAAAAATATAGGACGCGAGTCGTCGCCTGTTGTAGATAGAATAAAAAAATGTAATGAAAATTGATTTTGAGATAAGATAAGTTATGTAAATAAGATTGAACAGGAACTGATGGAAATTTCTTTTAAAATGTCCATTGAAAAGAATTGGGATGTTCGATTCACTTACATGAATATTAATCTAATTCTCAGAGATAAACAGAATTACCATTGATATACTTCCCAATCAAAAGAATGACGGATATATTAATTTTAGATGGAATTCAACTTGAGCATTATCGTTCTTTGAGAGCATTGAGTAAGAAATTTTTAATAATTATCCCTATTTCGAAGCATATTGTTCGTCTCAAGAAAATTTCTCCCTTCCCATTTTCAAGAAAGAGATTCGAAAGGAAAATAAAGAATTGGAAAAAAAAATTTTTATAGGATTTGCAGAAAATCTGGGGAAAATGTTGACGAGCATTAAATTCATAAAAATCCTTCATGCTTCAAATGCTACCTTCTTTTCAGCTTTTTCGTCAATTTCCTTATTGTTCTTTACACCATCTCACATTAGTTGGGAGTAGTGCAGGGGAAATACGGCAGAGCGATTTTCGTTCTCTCATAAGAATTGACCGAAAACAATTTGGTATGATTGATTTGGTCGCCTGTGTCTTAACCGATTGGCACACACACAAATTAGACATGACTAATAAAATAGATGTTTTATATTGATTCGATTATTTGATCCAGCTAATAAATAGTTGACGGACGGGAAATCAGATTTCTTCTTTTCCATCATTTTCCGCCAAATTATCAATAATGTTGGAAAAATGATTAAAATTTAATTTTTTCGTGCAGTCGATAAGATTCGAATGATAACCATGTTTTGTGTCGTAGAAGAGATTTAAGGTGATGTGAGATGATAATTATCAATTTTATCTTTCAACCGATTTTAATCATAGATAATAAATAATGATCATGCTAACACGCTGAATATTTGAAGCATAAAAGGAAAGGAGATTAGAAGGTATTTCAAGATTCTCCTTAATAATACTTCCCTTTGGTGCCCGGGTTAGTTAGGGGAATTTTCTGGCATACAACCACCCATTCTCCTAAAAGGTTAGAAAGCGAGTAGAAGCAAATGATTAATAGAAAGAATGACATGGACACTACAATTTTCAGATTCGAATAATTATCATAATACTTACTTTCCATTTCACTTATGTGTAACGAGATAATTATAATAATTATGACTCATATCCGTCAATTATCTTCATCAGTATTGATGATTTCTTTGCATCCCCACTCCATAATTTCTATGACGTCCCAATCCAAAATTTTCTCTCATCATTCAGGTTTTTCCTTTCAATTATCAAAATTTAATTTGGAATCAAATAATTGAATGGGAGGAAAAGAAAACCTTTTCCAATTAATTCAATTCCTTCATTCATTCATGATAGTTCTTATCCTTCATGATGCTTATTGAAATATATTATGAATCAGTTTAATACGATATTTCTCGTTTGGATTCGTAAGAAAATCATATATCACTCTCCAAACCATCAAATGACATAAAATCGAATAATTGACGTACTTCTCTAATAACTAATAGTCAACATACATCGAGAAATTTTGGAGTATTATTGTGAGTCATAAAAGTAATCATCGAGTTCGATATTTACGCCACTTGCACATAATTATCATGAGGCTTCTATGTGATCTATTGTCTATCATCAGTTTATCTTGTGTGAAGTATGGTGTGAAAAACAACGAGTTTGAGAAAAGAACAATTAATGTTCTTTCGACAAATTCCGATCGTCTGGAGTAAGGAAAAGATGATGAACGGAAATATGAAAAACAATAATAAGATAGATTATACTATTGTTGTTTCGGACAGACAGAAAGTTCAGAAGGGCCTGGGCATAATTTGTTCGAAATAAGTAGCGTAACAGAGATGTGGAACTGAAACTCAAGTCCTACGGGCCAAATAGAGATTGGATTAAAATGAAAGTGACGACATTCGACAATGTTTCCCATTCCTTCTATTTACTATTGTCCGTTCATATATATTATGCTTAATGCTCCTTATGTAATTAGTTGAACAAACATTAACAGCCTCCATTTCTATCCTAAATCGAAGTATATGGATGGATTATGTCGACATAACTTAGAGCATATCATCCGATTTCGGCATGCTTACCAATTAATCACAAATCTTTCAAACCGGAAAATCATTAGACACATCAAAAATGCACTTCTTCATTCCCTTCCCGTACTCCCATACTTGGCATCGCGATACTTGTTTCTTTACAAGAATAATTCCATTCCATCTGTTTGCACACCAAATGGAAAGGAAGCGGATAAATTACAAATTCGTTTCAACTGAAGAAACATTGGAAATTTTTTGAAAAAAATCGTATGATTTATGATGTCTTGTTAGCTCATGATGACTTTGCTTAACATCCTCCCCAAATATAGAACACTTGACATTAATACCGCAATATCACTCTCTCAACCCAATCATCTTCACGAACTACATGTCACGTACTAGATGATTGAACAGATTTCATTGACATCCGACAGACTGATGTGCCATGTGCATGTCCGAGAAAAATGACCGAAATTTCGTCTTCTAATTGAAATTCGCGTATGTTCATGTTCGATGGAAAACAATTAAGAAAATTGCTTTTCTCAATCAAATGCATCTGTCCAATTAAGATAAGTAACTGAAAGAATTATATCATCTTTCGATTCATAATAATTTCACTTGAAACTTTTCGGATGGATCGATTGATAATAAACCAATTTTGTAACTGTTATTTATTTTTTATCAATTTATTTTAAGCTCATCAAATAATACTATCAGTCTCCTAGTCATACTCGCCCGATAACCATCGATTGTTTGTAGCGCATTCCTTTCAGAGACGTAATCCGTTTACACACTTACTAAAGGGAAATCGTTAAAGCATCTTTCGATTTCCGTTAAACAGAATAATAGTATTGATCGTTCAATCGAATACCTTCGATGAGTTTTCGGAAGAGGATTATGAAATGAAAATAGTTTGGATAAGAACGATAATAAATAAAAGAAATTGGGATTGGAAAGAAATAATTTTCATTCCAGCATTTCCTTTTTTCCCGGTCTGGTATGTGAGGAGGAAAATGAAATTTCCTTCATAACCTGGATAATGATAAGTGAGTTTGGTAAGAGAATAAGGTAAGCGAATTATCTAATAGAATTCTTCGTTGATATCTTCGTAATTTTATCAGTCATTCTCTCCCATCTTCCCAATATATTTCCTTTCGTTTCTATTTACATATCAATTTCAAAAATCACAATTATTATTTGTTCGATCTAACCAAATTTCTCATTTACGAATATTAAATTCATCAATTTAAGATGAAAATTGTTATTCTTCTTTTCCGGTAATAGATTATCATGTTCTTAATGAAATTCTTGAAGCAATACTTCCTTCCACAACTTTTACTGTTTATCAAACGAATAATTCCCTAATAATATTCTGATTTTTATCCCGATTCGATCACCTTCAATTATTTGCCCTATTTATGATTTTGCATGTTCTTTTTCTTATCTATTTCATTAATAGCATATTATGTAATGATATTAGAAGTAATAATTAATTAATGTAATTGAAACAAAACGATTTATTTCATTCGACAATTCTTCCGTTATACGATAATGATTATTAAATTAAATCGAACAAGTCATTGGAATTTGAACGTGTTGATATGGTTGCCGAACTACATCGTAAAATGTTCAATAATTAATTGTGGAGGAGGAGAATTTGGTTAAAAGGAATTTCACTTTTCAGTCCATCGACTTATTAAAGAGTGACCAAATTATTTTTTGGTGGTATAGATTGATTTAATGATAAATTCGCATTCAAATTCTTTAAATGTTTGAATTGTAATTCGAATGATTGATGAGTATATTATTGATTAGACTGCTGGAGGAAATATGGTCTCGAAACATTCCTCATCTAAATACCATTTCTTTCTTTCAAATTATTTTTAGTCCACGAACATTTCTTGTCGGTTTCCATAGATATTTCACCCGCATATTTCTTCATTGAACTTCAGACAAAGGAAAGATAAATATCTTTCGATATTTATGTATTCATCAATTGGGAGCGGAATAATCACTATAATTTCTTCGTGCTAAGTCCAATACAATCGTCACCCGGTATAAATGTCTTGTAAGAGCCACGTGGAGTACAATCAAGACGTGCAGGCCATGGTAACATGGCCAGAAACTAGAGCACCGTGTTACGCCAGATTCTCCTGCGGATTCAATTCAAACACATTACCAGTAATAGGTTAATTAATATTTATCTAACAATTCGTTTCAATTGAGAATTATGAAGGTTATAATTTACAATATTACTACGCTTACCGACATTGTACTCCGGCCATTTCATGGAATTATATTAACGAGAATGACGATCCCGATTCGAAGGGACGTTGTTCCGAATTATTTAATATTGTTAATTTCTTTCCTTTCCTTCTTCTTTTATTCGTTCCATTCAGTTAATTCGTTACGTATTACTCTATAAACCGATGAGAATGAAAAGGATGTTCAGTTCCATTTATGTTGGTGTCCTGGTACCTGGTAGTTGTATCGCCTCAATCTTTCTCACAATAGCAATTATTATTTATCTTTATTTCAAGTTGGACGTAATTAAAATGTTTAAAAATTCAAATTATTTTTCAGGTCTTTACGTTGTATCAGGAATCGAATTCATATCAATCTATTTTTGGCTTGTTTGCTCAAATATCTTTCACTCATCGTTCTCTACTCCAGCGTCTTCTTTTACACCTTGGGTAATAAACAACAAATGCAACTGAATCAACTAGACACTGAAGCTTACGAATATTTTAAGAATATTACCGATATCGGTCATCGATTTAATTTATCGAATAACAATCAATCATTATTTTATACGAGATTATTCCCACCAAAAATGGAAATTATCTGTCCGAAAACAACCGGAAACATTTCGAGTAATTTGACTGATGAAATTTATTTGAATTCCAATAAAAAATACGTGAAAGTGATTAAAAAGCGTCAAAAGAAGAAATTGTTCACAATTTTCTGTCGAACCATCTTCTGGTTGGAACGATTCTCTACAATAGCCATACCATTCTGGATGTTGATCGAAGGCGTATCGTTGTACAATCAATTCGTGGCGAATGTGTTAACGTCTCAATCGAAGAATTCTTCTTTAATCTACTACATTTTCGGATGGGGTTTAAACTTCATTTTTCAAAATTTTTTCAAATGTTTTTATTCGACACAAAGGGTCGCCTTTAGTGCTGAGTTGTTTGCTGATTTATTTCAGTGAGAATGATTCTATCAAATCGAAAGGACAACCGAATAACAATTATTGTGTTCAAACAACAAAGTCTCCTTACAACTGGTTGTTGTATGGTCCTGTATTGATATTAATAGTGGTTTGAAAATATTTTCACTTAACTGAAATAAATTTGAATTTTTCCCCATATTAGGTGAACATGGGCCTACTTGTGAGGATTTTATATGTTGTAGCGAAAAAGACTAATGTGAATGGGAATGTTCGGAGTTTGAATAAACGGATAACAAAGAAGAGTGCACGTTCATCATTAGATCAATCGTCTACTTTGTTAGATAAACAACTGGAGAATGTTATTCAAAGGAAAAGTTTGTCGTTGGCTCTGGAGAAGAAGAGTCTCTCGTTTAATATCGATGTGAGAAATCGAGCACTCACCAACGACATGGATGCCTCCCAGAAATTGAATCATCAATCCAGTTTCAGGAATAAAAACGACGAACGTCGTCATTCAGTGTTGTTGAATCGAGTTATAGTTCCAATTCAGAAATTGAAAAATATTAAGAATTCCGACTTAAAACTCGAGTCGAATGGTCGGAAGAAATTTTCGATTCGTTTAAGACGAGGTAGTGGAGAGGATCATTCGGACAGAAGAAAAGATTTACTCTTTCGGATATTGAGAGCCATCATTATCTTGATGCCAATTTTAGGAATTGCTCACATTGTCTTTTATAAGAGTCCAATTAGTGATACGATTGCATCAACGAAATTACCCAGCCAAATTGAGAATACGAAGAAAAATGAAAATTTAAATGAGCAATTGACACAATTGGCTACGTCGGTCGTCAGTGGGTCAAGATCCAACACCAACATCTCGACGATACTATATGTGATTGCTTCCAGCACATTGGACGTATTATCCGTTAGATTTCCTTCAATTTTCATTTCTCGTTCGATAACCGAAGATTTATTTGGTCTAATGATAAATCATGTTTTCTTGTTGATTTATTAGAATTTTATTAAATTTGTATAATATTTATTTACTACTATTTATGTTGGCGGGAAAAAAAACGACGAATAATAAGTCGAAATGAGAATTCCATCATAAATAATATTGAAAATTTTGCTAAGAAATTATAATTAAAATTTTTTTTCAGGGAATACTTGCTCCGATATTACTTTGTTTCTCTACGCCGGAAGTTAGGATTGGTTCGAAGGAAAACTGATATCATTCCCTTTCAGGTACGAACAACATTGCGGCGATGGATAAACCGTCGACGGAGGATGAATGCGAATATCGAATTGTAAATAAATGAAAGAAATTAATGGGATTCAACTGCTACATATCGTTCATCTTTCCATCCAAATAACGTTTCCTCAGATAGGAAATCCTCAGCAAAATATACATTTATCTTTGGCACATTTTTCACGCTAAGTGAGTCGAAGACAATACGAAGAAAATCATTCACTTAACATAGTACAAATATTTCCGACAATCTCTTCTTTCTCATATACACTACTTTTCTCCCAAATAAAGCAAAGGAATTTAATAATGTTTTATAAAAATTTATCTTTTCGTTAAATATTCAATTAATGGTAATTTGTTTTCTTTTTATGTTCGATCGACCTTGCTGGTGGTAGTAGTAGGGGGAGAAATGGAGCCGGTTTGTTTTGAAATTTATTAAATTTCATTCTCGAGCAATACTTTAATAATGAGATGTATAAGAATAATATTTTGACTGGAAGAGATATGAAAGAAGTCATTTATTCTACTTCAATTCTACATGTACCGTCGCTTGAGTAAATTATAAAAGACCAATTAAAATGAGAATTTGTTCATGAATAACATCGGTATATGATGGTGGATCATAATAGAATTAGGGGGAGAAGGTCGAAATCAAAAAATTTATATATATAAATATATGGATGGATATCATAGTCACCGCTTGTTAAAGTGAGTAATGGTTTGAAATGTTTTATAGTAGAAGAGGAGGAATCAGTCCGTCAGGAGAAATTACTACACTTACAGGAAACCGATAAAAGCCAACTCTTAATCGATGAAGGATAATGGATTAGATTGAAACGATTATAAATTTCATACGGAGAAATCGTTTAATAATTCAGGAAATTTAATTGTTAAATATGATTATGATTGATAAATTAAATTAGTAAATGATAGAGGCGAAAGAAAGGAGTACTGTTAAGAAAGAAACTTTTAAAATAAATAAGACGCAGAGCACCATCATAAATCACTATAAGTGGTTGATTGATATACTGGCAATAAAAGAGAGATCAAGTAAATAGCATAGTCGGAAGGATTGACTAGAACGTGTCTGCTCTTCGATTATATAAGGATTTTTAACAGATTGTTCAATCGGCAATATTTCCATATTTTGATTTTTCTTATTCGCATTCAAATGAATTCATATACGATGAGTCTCCTTCTCATCCTTCTTTCTAGATAGGATTCCTTTGAGTTGTATGTACGAAACGAGTTGGAGTTACCTTTCCCCAATAAAGCAAAATGGCATCGTTTATCTTATGTTCGAGATGAGGATGATAATGATGATGATGAAATAGTTGTGAGGGGATTGTAATTCTAGCATTAAATTTATTATCATTTTCTCATTTCCTTTTGTGTTTATCTTTCTTTCGCTATTAAGATATTCGTTGCCTATCTCTCTTTCTTCAATAAACGGCAAAATTTCCAATCTGATTATATTCAGTTCCATTCTCATTCTTTTCCATTGCCAATATTATTTTATTCTTGTGCTAATTGCCATTATTATCATTATTATTCTCCGTTCCTCCCACCGATCTTTTGGATTATTGCTCGATCGGTATTTCTCCTACAGATTTATCAGCGTATGCTCGTCATCTCACATCAACACATTCTAATCGGGTTCCTTCCGTTCGCACAATTAGCCATCTCGACGGCTGATCGGAATGGCAAGTTGTTTTCTTCAAAAACGAATTAATTTTTAATACTCTCATTTACAATCGATTAGTTAGTTTACTATTACTCCTCTTATTTCTTACATTTGTTACAAGAAAATAATAACGATCCGCATCTGTTAACATACATTCTTTCATTATCTGCATTCTGTTCGAAGAAAAATAATGATAATCGATCGATCACTTGCACAGAAATTCTACTGAAATATTTACTGTGGCAGACTATATAAACAGGTTCCATTTCAACAATTTTTGTCCATCATAGCCCCTTCTATCTCACACTCTCCCTTTCTCTGTTTCCGTGTAGGGAGAGAGGAAAGAGCGATGCATCATCTATCCAACATTAGATCAACATGTAACTTCTTTAATTGAATGCATTTTAAATAAAGAACAATTTAATTCATTTTCACTCACACAACTTTCATCACTTGAATTTTGTTCGAGGTTCCCCCCAAAAAAACTTAATCACCCCATTATTCTCTATCAATCATTAAACTTTCACTCACTACTTGTCGTCCCAATCTATTAATCTTCGTCGAATTCCTCCCAGTCAATATCCCAGTCCAAATTTACCGATTCGTCTTAATCGATCGATTAGTGGAATGATTCGAACTGAAAACATTAGAAATCAGTCCCTTCTTTATTGTTAATACAAAGACTTTTTTTGGAGACATATAAAGTAGTATAATGAATGAAAGTATTCTGATTTGTAATATCAATTATTATACGACCAAATGAAGTCATATTAGGGAGAAGTATATATCTCATCTTTTTTATATTAATCAGAATAAGAATATATTGATTGAAGCATAATAGACGTTCAAGGCAAATATTCAAGATGCCGCTTATCGTTCTATCCATTATTAATATTAATGAATTTTCTTATTCATATTCGGAACCTTATCATGATCAATATTGTTATTTGCCTTTTTATCAAAAATAATAATGGTAGCAAGACCTGATACTGTTATTCTCCCAATTTAATCTTTCTTCTTTTTTTTACTTCAATTATTTCATAATACTACCAACAATTATTGTAAGTTCATTCCTTCTCCTCAACTGATACAACCCAATTCAATAAACGTAAGAGGCCAAACTTCCCTACTCATTCTCTAATCGACAATTCTCATCTAGACATTCTTTTCGATAAAAATTAATTTATTCGTAATCGAATTCGCTTTTTGGGAGATTTCTGGACGGGATGATTTCTAAAAATAAACACATCTCAACTTCATTTTTTCTCGTCGATTATTATTCATATCATATTTTCGGTTTTTTAAGTCTTCATTCATTTAATAGATTAATCTCTTCCATTTTCCGCATAGACAATATGTTGCAATGTTCAATGTTCTTCCATCTCAGTAAGTCATCTCTGCAACATTAACAACATCTACCGATGAGATTGAACTTACCTCCAGAAAGAGATGTTTGGAAGAATTTCGTTCAATCAAATAAGCTCAATTTTTTTCAATACTACAAGATTATACGTGATAATTCTCTTTATTCTTCAAACCGAATCAGATGTTCCAGTCATTCGTTTTAATATTGACAATGTTATCGATCATTAACCAATCTTCATCTGTTCAAAACCATTTAAACAACGATCGATCATCATCCAACTTATCACAAGTTATATCGACACTTTCAGATTCATTCACCAGCATTTCTCCTCGTTCATTGTAGTACCCTCCACCAATCTCGATTTTCGAAGACGCAATGTATCGTCGCATGAGATCTCTTAATACTGATTATTATTATTCAGCTGAGCCGACACGTTCAGCGAAACTTGGTTTCGACAACGACGGTGACGGAGAGGTCGACGATAGCTACAGTATTGAATATGCATTATTAAACAATCTTCTGAAAGACTATCAAGATTTCGTTCGACCAGCCGCAAGACATGATAAAGCCGTCAATGTTATATTTGGCTTATCGCTCGCTCAGATTATTGATGTTGTTAGTCTTTCCTTTAACTTAATTGAAAAAAGAACGTAGTTCTACCTTCGCATCATCGTAATATGTTGTCTAAGGAAAAAAATGTTTTGCGCACATTTTGTGCACAAAAAAACTTTTGCGCAAAAATTGTCAATATTGTTCCTGGAACATTTGGTGCTGGAAAAAATGAAGATAGCTGAACTTGTACTCTTTATGGAATGGGAAATTTAATATGTTTAATTGAATAATTACGTTTTGTGATGGAAAACAATCACGAATCCTTACCTCGAACATTTCTTATTGACGGATCAAAATGAAGGAAAAGGTAATTGATTGCTGATAGCAGAAGATGGAATTATAATAATTGGAAACTGGAGAAAAAAAATAGATGATGACTAATATGTTTATCTAGTCAATATGCCAGTAAAATCGTTTCAGACAATATTAAAATGATTATTGAATAATTCTCGACATATTTCAAACAATATGCTTTATTACTCATAGGTCGACAAAACAATCATTCATTTCTACTTCATTTCTTCCTAATTCATTTCTTTCTAATTCATCGAAACATCATCAAATACCATTTTCAACGACGTCTCACATTTTTATTTCTATTTTTTATTTCCATTATTTAAGATTACTCAATCTATACATAGGGATCATGACGGAAACGTTTCATATGTGAAGTAGTTCCTTCTTCTTTTAGTCGTCGTCATTCGTTCCATTCCAGCACTTTAGAAGTAACTTCAAGTCATCTAATTTCTCTTCCATATCCAACCATTTGGAATGGAAGGGAATTTGTCGATTTTAAGGAAGATTAATTATAAGCAAATCCAAAAATCTGCTCGATCATTCCAAATTGATTATTCGTTCTCGTCCCTCCCCATCAACTTACGGTTCATATACGACGAAATAGAAAATCCTTCAGCCACGGATCGTGTGATCAATCCACTTTCCAATTGTTCCATATCATCACGTAACATTCACTTCTTCACAAAATTTATTTGACATATTCGAAGTATAATGCGTCAAGCTATTTCCCAATAAATATTTAATAATTCCTATAAGTCGTTTTCTCTTCTGCACATTCGTCCCATTAGATTGAATAGCGAAGACTCATAAAGATCTCTCTTCGATTTATTGATTGATTCATTCGAATTTTACAGGAATCACTTTCGTGGAAATTGATGACTGATGGAAAATGGGGAAACCTTTTCTCTTTTATATTCCGAACAAATTCATAAAATAAATTTCTAAGAAATTCAAAAAATTGTTTTGATACTATTATCATATTCTCAAATTTTCATATTTCCAAAATCTCTTACAAATTGTTTAATGTCAATAATGTAGTAATTGTGCGGAATTAGTTTGTTCTTTATCGTACCTGGAATAATGTGAGAAAGACATTGATAGACCATTCCAGTAGAATATTCCACTTTCTGTAACATCTGTATCTTATTTATTATTTGAGGAGTCATCAAATATTATCCAAATTATTTATCTATTTGTAAAGAAAAAATTAAAAATTCATTTTCTAAACCATTCTGTCTACCATCTCCTGATGATTGGAGAAGATTCCTGCAAAAATTCTCCTTTCTCCCAAATAGAATTACATGGAAATATTTGCACTACATATGGTTAATTTGTAGAATGTTTGAAAATTAACTATATTATTTTAAACTAATGTAAATTAGCACGTCATAAATTTATTATTGTATATAATTTTCATGGTTCCAAAATTCCATAAAACAAAGATTGAAAGTAATTTAAATATTTATTTAATTTAGTCGTTTTGTCCATATAAAAGTAACAGAATATTCTCCTGGTAAACATTCTCTCGTTGTTAATTTTAGGGGAAAATTTATAAATTAAAATTTAGTTTCAATGAAAATTTCGTTGGCAGATTGAAAAAGTAGTTTAAAGTGAGTCAAAAAAAGTAGATATGAGAAAACAGTTCTGAAACAAGAAAAATTTGTATGAAGAGTTTGTTTAGCTTTGGACTTGGATATTTTGTTTCGGAGATCGTTCTCCTCATCGTTTTCCAAGTGAATATGCAGGTTGTGGGCATGGAAGGTAGATGAGAGATGATTCGTTAACGAACGAGAATGAAAACGGAATTTCTTATCTAAATCGCCCTTAGCAATAATTTATTATGTTGTAAGGAAATGACAAATATTCTGGGAGTGGATACCTTATGACGAAATAATTCATTAAATAATTAGTTGAAAGCCTGATAAGAACATCAGGGGAGGCTCTGCAAATCCTCAGACATTACTTAATAGTAAAGGAAAGTACCGGAAATTTATTTAATATTAATTTCATTCTTTTTCCCATTCGTTCTGATGAACAGCATTTGTATCTGTTGACGAAATTACTAGGCAAATCAAATTATGTAAAGCGGATTGAAACAATTAGAAGTTTAGTCCGTGTGAGAAACTAATGAGTTTCTAAGGCACTTGCAGCTTAAACTCTTCTATATATCAATGTTAATTAATCGACTGAACGTATCTCAACGGATCTAATTATGTTATATAACGACACATCATTCTCTGTCGTTATAATTAGCTAGCATAACAAGATTTGGAAGAGAAACCCAAAGAAATGTTCCAACTGGAGAAAATAATCCATTTATAATATACCACTCACAATTGGGTGTGTGCAAGATTAAATAATTCATCTATTGTTGAGATTAGTCAACATATTGATTTGGTTGTTAGATGTCAATATTGATTATGAATATTCTCCTCACAATGTTTATATTCTTACCTAACAAATGGAAGTGTAAGTGTGCACTGTTATCGTACAAATGCATCTGACCTTGGCGGGAGAAAATCTTAAGAAGTTTCAAACTATTTGAAATCGATTCATTTTTATCATTCTTCACGTTGTTTATTCGTTTGAAAATGCTGAATAAATGTAATTTGGAAGGGAGAATGTTATTGAATGAATTGGAAGAATTTGACGCAGGGGCGGCAGTATGGGAACATGGCAGATGGCGGAGGAGACGGAGAAATCTCCAACGTGTAATTTCCTTTCTAAGAAAAAAACAAGTCAGATTTGTTAGAGAGATTGGAGGAGATTGGAGGAGAAAATGATGGGTGTTCTCGTACAATCATTCTTTGACTGATGGAGCCAAATTTGTAATGATTGTCCTAAATGAAACGTATTCGACCAATTGATAATTTGTATTATTTGGGGAAAGATGTGTGTGTTGTTATGGGAGTATGTCGAAACAACTGTAAATTGTCCAGTGGAGCATTATATGTATGAATAGTCAGAAATATATATATATATATATATATATCTGTGTGTCGGAGAGGATTAAGGAATATTCGATTTCTCCTCCAAATCTTCAATGTCACTTGATATGTTGGTGAAATAATTGTTCAAATTAAGTACTTACCTATTCATTCAACTAACTGCAATTCGTTTTATATCTATATAAACTGCGAGAATGTAGCTTGTTGGAGGCATCTATCTAGTTGTGTGGATTGGTGAATCAGTTTCGTCTATCCATCTACCTAACCGTCTACTCATCTTCCTATCTTGCCTATCTAACTATTTATCTACTTATTTGTTCTTGGAACAATCCTCATTTTCTTTTAGTCGAACACAATTATAAGAAATCAATGAAGGACAATTCGTTTAGTCGTATAATTCTCATATCTCCATAACATTCTCATACACGTACGATTGGTGGAGGCAGATGCAAATCAGTGGAAGACACAGACGTTCCTTCCACCTTACTGGAGAGAAGAATGTTGCAATGTTTTCGAATTTGCGTTTTCACGTGTATGACAGATTTTATGGGGGGGAAACGAAAATAGAAAAGAAAAATTGATTTGAAAAGAAGAAACTATCTATTCGACGTATATGTACGTCGTTCTGTGAGATAATGTGAAGTAGCACGACTAACGTAAGATAGTTAAACAAGATACAGCAATTACATAATGAATATATATCTCAATTCTGACTCGTGCACGAGATTTATTCCCTACCTATCTGATCTTCTTTGTCTCTCTCGATCTGGTAGTCTGATATGGGCGAGTTGTAAAATTGTCGATTTTAAGGATAGCACTCAATTTATTTTCTTATTGCCACTGCCTCTCTTCTCCCATCATTAATTTTATTTCAGAGGAATAATAGCAATAATTAATGTTGGATAATGTTTCAATGTTGTTATTGTCATTTTCTTTCTTTCTTTCACTTCATCCCAACCAACAACCGTTATCCCGTTCCATTCAATTTCCTTAATTCTGTCATCTGCATTCATTCTTTTATCAATTGCCACTCTCGTACTACTCTCCGTTTGACAATTGGAAATGTATATGAGGAACATAAACCGATTCTCTAATCGGCAACTAAGGCGAAAGTTATATGTCGGCTGATTAGCAGAGGGGAAGATGGTGTGAATTAGTCCCTGCTCCCTTCCTCCATCAATCCAATTTGCCAATTTATAATTTGATTCATCGATGTCCGATAAAATAAACTTCTCCTCACACTACAACTGACGCTATCCACTTTTCATAATCATCTTATCAACCTCGACTTATCTGCACTCGTCTTCTCGAAGGTTAGTTGAATTGATTGATGATAACTGGAATGACTATTCCAAATGGTTTTCTTCCTCCACCATTTCTCCCCCAATATTCATATCAATACATTATTTTTTCGGGAAAATTATCTCAATATCATTCCTATTCGTTTTTTGCACATAATTAGAGAAAGAAATCATTTAATTCATTATTCATCATAATCCTCTCGGAGAGAATGATATTTACGTAAGTATTCCTGGTCTTCCTGAACTGGTGGAATGATTTCTATAAAACTCGTTATTAAATCAAATTATTGTCAGTCTTCTTCTCATCTTTGCCTTTCTCAACTTCACCAAATCATATCTATTATACTATAAAATATATTTACATTTCTCCGTCCCTCCCTCCCATTGTCAAATAAGACCATGTTGATTCCATCTTTTCATCATTTCCCTTACGCTGGAGAACTGTTTGTAGTAAAAATTGTACGTCGAAGTTCGTTCAGTTCCTTCTTTCGAACGATATAAAATCACGTCTTTAAATTAATAGCAAACTAATATTGGAGGATGAAAGTCAATATGGAAATGATATTTGCCGATTTCAATTGATATGTGCGTCGTACACCTGATGAGAATGATGAGAAATGCCTTAATTCAACTTGAACAAATCTTCTAATTTCAGATAATCATATTAATAATTTTTGATGGACGCACTCAATTTTTGGATATATGACATATGTTTCTCCCCATCACTTCCCCATCACTAATTCTCGTTGATTTGACGTTGATTCTTCGGTTAAATAAATTGGCTAAATTAAAAGTGTTCGCTTTCTCGAATTTGTTATGTAAAATTAATTTTCTTAAATAATAATAACGTGAGAGGACGGTGTTTTTCTCCGAAAAGTTTCGTGTGTGCAGTGTTGATGCAGATAAATAAATTAAATATTAGGAATATATTATCAAATTGAGCGAAGAAAGTATTAGTAGAATTACAATCAAATTATTCATATATCTTCATGTGTCCCCGATGAAGGATTGATGTGTCGATATATATATATATATATATATATGATATATCGAGAATGCGTCGACATCGGCTTTCCAAGAACCTATAAACATTTTTTACTATAAAAAAAGATTGCCAGAGATTGATATTTCATTTGAAAGAAAAGGAAGAATCTTGAATCATAATCGATTGTATAGTATCTTCGCTCTCAAGTATATGTCCAATACAATGGTGTAATTGTGCACGTCGCCAGGGAGCGATATTGAAGGCTGCTAGTACTCGACGGAACAAATAGCCGTCGGAATTTATGAAGAGGTATTTATTATTACCTCAACCTATTCATCCAAAATCATTGTACGAAGCCCATGCCAATGACTCGTTTACTCTCCAATTTTTCTTCGTACTACCACAACCTACAACATTGTCATCAATTCCATGCATTCAATTTGCACATATGAGACGACAATGTTTTTCTGTTACTTTTGCTATTGGAAACAATTTTACATCTTCAATCATCATACATTCACTCTATTGTCTCCTCTTTCTGATGATAACAAGTCCGATTGCTGCCAACGAAATGGAAAGGAAACTCCTCGATCGACTTCTCGAGAAGAAGTATTATGATCGCGACATTCGTCCCGCCCTCCGACACAATCATTCAACTATCGTCGTCTTTGGATTAGCATTAGCCCAAATTATCGATGTCGTTAGTTACGAAAAATCAGATTTGTTTATTGCGGAAAGAAATTTTAAAAATTTGGAATATATTAAAATTTAAAATAATTTAACCTTAAAATTAGTCACATAATTACATTGTTAATTGTTGTTTTTGTTTGAAGGATGAGAAGAACATGATAATTACAACGAACGGATGGTTAAACCAGAATTGGATAGACCATAAACTAAGATGGAATGCCAGCAAATATGGTGGAATTAAAGAACTTCGCATACCGGTTGAAAAGATATGGAAACCTGATATTATTCTCTATAACAAGTTCGTGGATAATCTGTTTCTGATTTAATCTCAAATTCTAATTGTAGTGCTGATCCAATGGCGAAAATGTCGACCGTTTCCACTAACATGATCGTCACGTACGAAGGTAATGTCACTTGGTTATCGAGTGTCATCTTCAAATCATCTTGTTCGATCAATGTGCAGCATTTTCCGTTCGATCGACAGGAATGTCAATTGGATTTCGCTTCTTGGACGTACGACACATCATTCATCAACATTACATTGGCATCGGAGAAAGGTGACATTTCAAATTTCATGAAAAACGGTGAATGGCATCTCGTGAATATGACGGTGAAGCGAGAGAATAAAATGTTTTCATGTTGTCCCGCACCATATTCGATGATGCACTACAACATCATCATTCAACGAAGACCATTATTCTACGTATTCAACATGATCTTCCCCTGTGTCGTCATTACATTAGTCTCATTTCTCGGCTTTTGTCTACCACCCGATAGTGGCGATAAAGTGAACATCGGCATAACAACTCTCTTATCCATCACCGTTTTCTTGATGTTAGTGGCGGAGAGTATGCCTCCCACATCCGAAACTTTGCCTTTAATCGGTTATTCTAGATTTTTTCTCATTTATATAGCATGTCATCATTTATCATTTAAATTATATTATATTATATCTATTTATAATTATATATTTATAATTATTATTTATAATCTATTTCAGGCGTTTATTATGGTATCACGTTGATTATCGTTTCATCAGCGACGACATTCGCTGTCGTAACGTTGAATGTGAGTTATAAAGGTCATGAAGGAAAACATCTATCATCATGGGTGAAAACGATCTTCTTCCATTGCATTGCACCCATCTTATTTATTAAGTTAACTTTACCCGATAGTATCGGAACACCGGTTAGTAAGTCGATTTAATTCGCTTCTGTTCATTAAATCCGTTTTCATTGTGTTCGTTCCGAAATGTGTTACCCAAATATGTCATAATTTGTGTTAAAAATGGCAATGGTTCATCCTAAATATTATCATTTTAGTACTGTATATTATGTAAAGTTTGAATTTTCTTAAACAACATGAAATTGATGAGAATAAACTAAAATTTTTAACTTGTTGTACAGCCGAAACCGAAAGTGGAAAATCTTATAGATCTCTCCAAACACAAATATCACGGCGAGGACGAAAACGTTTCGAAATGTCTCAAATATTTCGAACGAGTTGGCGTCACTTCAGTATGTGTCAGTTGTTGGAAGAAACATGTGAAGCACAAGAAATATTCAGGCAATCAAATATCGAACAATCGATATTCGAAGCCTAAATCATATCATGAAAATTTCCATCAATATCAATCCGATGATGAGAATGACGAAGATCTCGATGATGTCACATCAACGAAACAATTGCACCTTCACAATAACGATTATTCCAAAAATAAATCGAACAATCCCCAATCGACCGATTCAAGAAATTCAAAAATTTTGCACTTGAAAAATTCGAATAAACTCCTAGAAAATGTTTCATTGGATGAAACGAAAATGTCCAAACTTCAACAACAACAACAACATCATCACCATCTTCATCATCATCCACAACAACAACAACAACAACAACAACCATTTGTGGGATTTAATACGACTTCGTTTACTAATTTCAAGACGCAAAACTCACCGAAAAACCACCAAAATATTTCTTCGAGATATTCGATGAATGAAAGTGCAAATTCTACTTGTTCCGTCAATGTGATGACCCCGACGATTATGCAGAACATAAATAATACGAATCCGAAACATTATCAGAATTCACAATTCCATCGTAATATGATTAATCGATATGCTTCCGATGTCAGTCATTCATTTACTGACGGTCGTAGTAATTCGTTGGCACGAAGTAATGTCGATTTGAGTGGTCATCAACAATTTTCGAGAAAGAATGATAATTCTGCCTATATTGGAGCGAAGTTGTTATTGCGAGCTACGAATTGTCATCGAAAGGAACCGCAACAAATTAAATTCAATATCGAATCTGATCGAAGTGAGTCACGTGACGCAAATCATATTCAATTGTTAAGTCATCGGAAACATAATCGAAGACAGAAAGTAACTTCCGATAACGTTTCCAGAACAACTGACGATGCCAATGCTTTGTTATTAAATACGAATAATTCAAAAAATATTAAAAAACCAATACCATTGATAGCGATGAGTTCCCGTATCAGAAATTCTGATGTCGCTATCGGATTAGGTGATGTTGAAAGAAACGAATATAATTTATTGCCGAAGAATGTGGAGAAAGCGAAAACAGATAATAGATATTTCTTACAAGAGACTAATTGTTTAGACAATGCATTAACATCGACGATAAAGAATGTGGAGAAATTGTCATCGGGTGGGAAAGGTGGGAAGAGAGCGTTGAAAATCAATACGGCCTATTCCTCCCAAAATCCCAGTGACTTGCACCAAAATACATTGACAAAATATCAGCAAAAGAATCCGTCGCAATCCAACGAAGGTGTAGCGATGACGATGTGCAATCATGGGAATAATGAATGTCTCCAAAAGACTTATCAATCGAATGGTGAGACTGATGGTAATTACGAATTTGAAAATGGCACATGTATTCAGAATGATTCATTATCCAATTCGGATTATATGGATAATTCTGATAATGAGGATGGTCGTAACATCAAAATTCGACAACGACATATGATCTCCAAATCTCCTTCATTTTATAATTATACGAGAATGGATGACGGTTCTTGTCATCGTTATAATGCGACATCATTCACTCCATATATGCCATCGGGAGGCAACAAGTACAAGATGAAGAATCGTATGACAGCTTCTGCTATCCTTGAACAGCAATTTGCCTATGTACTTTCCAAAATCCATCAAACGATCGATAAGAATGAAATTCGATTAAGAGATCAAGCGAAAAGTGAAGAGATTAGAACAGAATGGAATCAACTAGCATTAGTTCTCGATCGAGTCTTCCTTCTACTCTTCCTAACATGTACTGCCCTCTCATTCTTTCTCATTCTCATGACATCACCTCATTTCACCTTCGCTGCTTTGTACAGTGGACAGTTATACGATTGAATAGACGAACAGAATTCACTTCGTTGCTTCTCTCCAAATAAAATGACTTTATAATTTCTCCAATTATCATTTATTTTATTCTTTTTCGTTTGATAAATTAAATTAAATCAACCAATTTGGTGTCAGTTGCAAATGTTTCAGTTCGATAAATTCTTCGATCTTTCTATTCAACTCTTTCGCTTCCGGTTCGAAAATGATACGCACATTCTCCGCCAACCAATGAGTCAACGAACAATTATTCTCGAACATCTTTATTTTATTCCTATATTTCTTCCTCTTCCATTCCGACGTATTCTCATTACCAGCTAGAGAAAAAAAATAACAATTAAATTATTTAAATTACAGAAACATATTCACCTTGTAATTGATAGGCGAGATAATACAAAGCCGATTGTGTAGTACTCATAAAAGGATGTTTTGGTTTTAGTCGTCCAACTCTAAACAAAGCCTTCCCAATCGCGTTCGCTACCGTCTGTTCCAAATAGCCTAAGGTTGGCAGATCTTTTAGACACAATTCCACTTTGGTCGGAGGTAATTTTTTTGGAACTAATAAATTTATATATTTCCATGGTGTCCTATACAATCGATGAAAATATTCGGTTTGTGTTGGAACTATAAAATTTTGAATATTTTAATATAACTTCATAAATTTTTCTCTTTGTATTTCCGAAGCGAAACAATGAAATCCGTTATTATATTCCGCAGCAAAATTATTATTTCCTAACACCAAAGCGTCATATCTGTCGTATTTGGGATTGAAAAATGCTTGATTAGCTAAATAAAAATTTAACTTGCAAAATCCGTCAACATAAGTGACGGAACAAAAACCGCCGAAAACTGGATTGTTCGCATAATTGATAATTTTCGGTAATAAATGGTTTTCCGGTAATGGTCTGTCTGCCATTTTCCCTAAATATTTCATAGGATCTTCCATGAATTTGTTCGCATACATTTCATTTCGAAAACGATAATACTCATTTCCAAATTCGACGACATGTTGAAAATGTGGAACTAGTCGATTACAATCGATAAGTTCGTTGTCTTTTGTATAGGACACGGGACAATATGATCCGAACGAACATAAACGAGATAAGATGGCATCTTTATGAATCCCAAGATCGCTCACCATGGCCGGTTGATCTATTATTTCCGTGAAAAATTTCCATAAAATGAAATTAACAATTAATAATTCAAATTTAACTTTTCAACACATTAAAAATAAATTTTCTCAACGATTCCATCCGTTTGAGGACGATATGATGACTGGTGTGCCAGACATGCCAGATACTTTTAGATGCATCGATTCTCTCCAAAATTCTGATATCATCATTAAAATAAGAAATGACGGCATTCATTTCTTTCTCCCACAACGAATATTTCAACGCAATTATTTCCGGTGAATCATGTGCCACATAAAATCTTAAAATTTTTATATCAATATAATAATCAATAGATTAGATGATTTTTATGATGATTTCAAAAGGAGAATAATATTAACCGATTTTCACGACTTCGATCGATAATACATCGTTTAATGCATTCATTCGAATTGACATTAAGAGAAAGAACCACATTCGGTATGATATTTGCATCTCTCATGCATTTCAGTTGTTGGAAGTTAGTTGGAAAACCATCAAAAACGCATCTTTATGAAAAATGATTATTTAACACATAAAAAAATATTATGATAAAATGAACCCTCTAGTATTACATTGAGAATTTAGCATGACATATTGTAATCCAAAAATAATCAAGTCGTCCGGTACACTCTCGCCTTTATCCAAATACTCCAACATACTTTGACCGATAGAAAATAATTTTTGTCGTTTCATTTCCCGTTCGTACATTTTTCTCGCGATTTGGAAATCCGACATTGGTTCCGTCGTTTCGAATGTCACTGGTTCATTGATTAATTGTCGAATAATTCCACCCAGACTAATTCTAACCAATCCGTACAATTCACAAAATCGTAATGCCACTTAAAAAACGGAAAATTATTTAAAAGAAGAAAAATCGTTAACATGTCGTTCTTCCGGATTTGGGTGGTCCAATGATAGCAATACGCATGGGGACGGAAGGAAATGGTGCGGATTGATCGGTGTATTTGAGAGGATTTTTTTGGAATAACGAACGATTTTCAGCTGAATTGAAATAATAAATTTTACTCTTATAAAGTAAAGGGAAAGTGTTTGTGGATGGAAATTTGGGATTTTCTCCGACCGTTTCCAATTTGATATTTTCTTCTGAATTCTCTTCATTCTCCGAATCATTTTCATCTATCTCTTGCACTGATGATAACTGAATTTTTTTGATAGCTGGTTCCAAATACGGAAAATTCAATTCCTTCACATTCGGTATTGGGAGGACGGTGGTATCGATGGGTGATTGATCTTGAAATTTCGACAAAGTACAATAACCAATATCTAAGAGATCTTGTGCGACAGTATGAGTAATAATAGTCGATTTTTCCTGCATCGAAATACGATTATCGAGATAAAATTGTAATTGTTTCTCAAGTCGTTTCACCATAATCTGTTTATTCGTATTGGTATTTATGAGTTGATAATGTATTCGATTCTCTTGGAAACCTTCTTGAATTACTGTCAATTCCTCTTCTTGACTTTCGAGTAAAGTTATAATTTCTCCTTTCATTCGTTCTTTAGCATCAATTTCAGTTTCATCAACTTCGTCTGTCTCCTCATCATCTTCATCATCAGGTAATTCGTTTTGTAACGTCTCTTCAATTTCTTCTGGATCCATTTCTTCCTCTTCTAATTCTGCTCGTCGTTTATCGATCAATTCTTGACGTTTCATTTGTTGTTCTTCTCTTTTTTGTGTTCGACGTTCTTGTTTGACTTTTTGATAATTCTTCCAATTTTGTAAACGACCTGGTAACAATCTTTTAACAGCATCGATATGTGAATTGTTAAATTGAATGACACAATCAGGAATTAAATTATTCTCCACCATTCCAGTCACATGTTCGGAATTGATTGGGCAACCTTCTAAAATAATTCCTCGATTTGTATATGGAGTTTTCGTCCACCAATTACTCAATAATTCAATTACACATTCATTCGATAACATTTCCCCGTCTAATAAATAAGTTTTGATCGATTCCTCATTTTCACTCAATTCAACTTTCTCATTCAACGAATCTTTTTTCGAATCTTCTTCTTCCGTCTCATCGTCGGAGATCATCGGCTCTGCATTCTCATTCAATTCGGCGTTATAAATGTTATCGGTGAAATTTGGCATTCTCTGTTTCATCTTCTCTACGAGATATTCTCGAAATTGAATATGAATCAATCCATATTTCTTCGCCAACTCTTTTGCACACAACGACTTTCCACTCGCCTTCGTTCCAATAATGAGGAATTTTGGAGGAATTTTCAAATCTTTCAAATCGATATAATCCTCCGGATTCTCAGTGAACAACTCTTTATTTTCTTCAGAGAAGAAGTAGTACGTTTTACTTTTATATTTCACTGCTAATTCATCATTGACTGGAATGTAAATATGATGATTTTTCAAAGCAACCGGACAATAATTGAATGTGTTCGGACCCAATTGAACTTCTTCGTCTTCCTCTTCTTCAGCAACTGATTCATCCTCTTCTTCCATTTCATCACCTTCCTGATCTCCCGATAAATCCTCCACCTTAAATTTGAACGGTTCTAAATATTTTTATCATCACTCCCATTTATCATCAATATGGAAAATGGTAACTGTAAATCAAATCTCCAATATTATTGCACATGTCAGATGAGACTTCGAGAACGATCGGAGCAAAAGTTGTCGATACCATCGATTCCGTATTGTGCCATGTATTCATCTGTTTCGTCACTTTCTCAGTGAACTCATTAATCGGTGCCACTGATGGAACTTCATCCTGGAAAATTTTAAAATTAGAAAAATTTTAAATTGAATTCAAATTTATTCAAAAAAATTTTATATAACTTTAGTATCATAAATAAATGGAGTTTCATCGAAATCGATATCTGTTTATGGTAAAAAAAAAAAGTTCAAAAAAAAGCATCAAATATTCCAAAAATATGAACTTGATTCTGCTACATTCTCCAATTCTTCCTCTTTCAAAGCAAGTTCTTCTTTAATCTCTTCGATCATTGTTTCAGTTTTGTCTTCAAAACAAATTTTGAAAAAAATGTGAGATTTCGAAAAAATCAGTAACTGATTTCTGATTTGATATCGTTCAATCTCTCTTCCGTTTCATCGTTCTGTTCTATCTGGACTGGTTGTGGATCTTCTTCCGGTTCTTTCGAATTATCTGATTCCTGTTCCTTCTCTTCAGTCGACTCTTCTGGCAATGACACTACTTGTTCATTGGGTGCAACCTGTTCATTCGCCGATGAAGTGTCGCCACTTTTCTCATCTGATTTTACACTTTTCACTTCAAATTTCTCTTTCTCTTCTCTCAATTTATCGAGATTATTAATCATTTCGTCTCGTCTCGTTTGTAAATCGGTAATCTGGTTACTTATCAAATCTCTCTTCTCCGCACTACCAACATAAAATGATTAATTAATTCAAATTTGAATAAGCAAATCTCTCTAACAGTAATTCATTAACTTTCTCCACTCTCAATTGCGCCAATCGTTCTTTCTCCTCCTTATCAATCCATTCCTTATTCTCATCATAATATCGTTGTTTAATAATCGAATGATTCGTGTCTTCGTCTTTCAAGAAAATATATTGGTCAATCAATTTCCGTTTGGATGGATACTTCTCATCTAACATTTGCCAAACATCGCTAGGTATATTGAAATTGTCGAAAACGAATCCTTTCGTTTCTAAAAAAATATTCTTATTTTAAATTATTAACTGAATTGGGAAGAAACTTGATTTTTCTATACTTTCAATTTTCTTTACAATTAATTCGAAAATGACTTCGGGTGACAAGGGAGGATCATATGTCTCTTCTACTCGACGAATAGCTTCAAAAACTTCGATTATTTCCGGATGATCATCAGTTACCTAAAAAATCATTTTTTAATTTTTAAATTTTAAATTTTAAAAAATAACTTCAAGTAATTTCATGTCACTAATATAAACATATTTCTCAGTATTTCCATATAATTCGAATGCTTTCTGCAACGGCATATTTTCATCCATACATGGATCATTTTCGATAACGGCTTGCTCATTCATCAATTTATTCACTTCTAATTCTTTCATTTCTCTCGTCAAATTCAATATCTCCTCATCAGTCACATCACTTACATCGCCAGTCTTCACACTATCATTCTCTTCCACTTTCTCTTCTTCTTCTTCTTCTTTCTCTTCTTCATCTTTCGCTTGTTCTAACGTCCCTTCAACATTCTCTTGTTCTTCACTATCCTCCTGAATTTCCGATGAGATTTCTTGTTGTTCACTATACTCCAAATTATCTGAATCTTCCACTTTCGTCTCTTCTTCTTCATCACCTGTCTGATTAGCAGGAACATCTTCATTGAGCTTCTTCGAATCTTCTTCTATTTTTTCCTTTTCGATTAATCGTTTCAATTTTAGAATTTGTTTCTTCTTTTGAATTAATTGATCTCTTGCTGCCGATTTCAAATCCGTTTTATTCTTAGCGATTGCCGTAGAAACTCTTTCCTTTATCTCGTTAATTACTCGAATTTTCGCTCTTTTCAATTCCTCCTCTAAATGAATCCGCTTCAATTCATCAATTTTCGGTTGCAGCACATCGTCATAATCGATCAATTCACCGTCAAATTGAGACGCCAATACTCGTGAAGTGATCGTCCTGCCTGATTTGTCTGTTCCGCCAACTGCAAATCTTGGAGGAACAACTAATCGCTCCGAATATTTCAATGGATTTGCCAGAAATTTTTCCCGATTTTCGTAACTCGCTAACAAATAAATTTCTCCTCGATATCTGAAACATAATTTGAATTGATAAATAATTCGTTAACGACGGAAATCGACTAACACAACAGCATTAATTGGTTCACCTTCCGTACAATTACCTTCATATATCGCCACCGGACAATATTTTTGAAATTTACTTCGTTTCCATTTATATTTCGAGCCCAAAATTTTCCTAGTTTCCAAAAATTTGAACAAATCTTCCTCCTCTTCGAATTGTTCCAACGACTCATCAGTTCCTTCCTCACTTTCTTCTGATCGTGTCTCCTCTTCTTCTACTTCATCTTCCTGATCTGAAACTTGGCTTTCCGTTTCTTTCACTTCACTTTTTGGTAGTTTCGGTTTCGTTTCTATTGAGAATAAATAAATTTTTGAAAAACACAAGAAAAATATTGATAAAACTAAATAAAGCGATTGGTTTAGGAACAGGACGTACGTGAATTAAACGAGCGATCAATTGTTGGAAAAGATGATCTGCCTCTAAATTTCCATTCAACTGAATAATTTGACCCTTCTCAAACACTTTCTTCAAATACATATATTCCTGTGATAAATTCATTTTAATGATTTAAAATGTGGGAATTTGAATAACGTCGAAGACATGCATAAAATTCTTTTCATAACATTTGATTTCCATAAGAACATTCGATTCCGTATCTTGTTCTCTGAAAACGAATTTATCTCTCAAATTCTTCATATCCTGTACTTCCGTCTGATTACCGTTTTATTGATATAATACCGTTAATATTAATCAATCAAAGTAGAAACTTCATTTTCCATTTCTGATTCATTTAGTCTCATTTCTTCTTCTTCCTCTTCCTCTTCTTCGACTTCATCAACATCCGTCTCTTTTGATTGTTTCTTCTTGATTTCAACATAGTCACTAATATTAAATTTCTTCAAATTCAACATGAAAAATTGAGTTAAGTAGAAAATTTCTTACTTTAATTTGTGTAAATGTTTCATATCGATGAACGATGTGTGTCTCAGGATCCAACATTTGTTTCGTTCTAATCTCATATAAATCTTTGTTTTCTATCTGTAATTTTTTATTCAATTTATGAATTTTTATTCCATTTTTCAAATGAAACTTTAATATCAATGATATAATCGGGAAGAAGTGGCCACAAATGAACGAAATCCAGTTGATTTTTTAAGTCGGTGAAGTTGTTTGCCGTTGACGGGAAATCATCCAATACATATCCTTTATTTATTTTTTCGTGACTTAAATTTGATTTTCACAATTTTCCTAACCTGAAAACAGAACTTTGGGACTTCTAATTTTCTCGGTTAGAATGGTCATTATAATCAATGTGGAAATCGATTCTCCACGTTCCAATAATTTTTTGCATTTAGTTCCGATTTCCGAACCATTCTCTAAATATTCCGCAATTAAATCTTTCGCTAGTGGAAGGAAAATTGAATTGCCTTTCTTTATTTTCAACAAAGTTAACGATTCAGATAAACTGCTTCATATTCTTCTGCTAATTTCTTAGCTAAGGCACTTCTTCCACATCCCGGTTTCCCAATTACCAAGAAACATGGTGGAGTTTCCTGATTTTCTGAAAAAAGTTTTTTGACAGTCGGTGGAATCCAATAACGAGTCTGACTAGTCTATAACATATACACAATTTGGAATAATTTATAGAAAATATTTAAATTATTATTCAATTCAAATATTTTAACTTGAATCACAGAATCGGCGTCGTCACTCCTCAATTCGGTGATTTGAATTGCTTTGCTCTCCATTCAATTATTAGAATAAAACTAATTTCATTATTTTACTAAATCAGTTGTTAATTATTCGTAACTCGTTCTAGTGATATAGCAACAATTATCCTAATCAATTTCACTAAAATTGACAATTTGGAACTTGATCTCTCAAATTAATTTTTCAGCTTATTCTAAAATCTGCCAAACTAATTGAAATTATGTGTATATGAATAAAACTTTTAATATTTCTTTTCAATTCTTGTTGCATGTTCTTCCAATATGGACTTATAAATTTATAAAATAATTGAAAATAATATATATATAGAAGTTAAGAGAAAGAAGTTTTATTTAAAATCTGAAATGTATGAACAAATGTTTGAGTAATAATAATAATAATAATTTATGTGTAAAAATTAATTGTGTATACACTGGATGTGGAGTATAAATAGAAGCGAAATTGAGTAGACTTTAGTAGTTTTACTTTTAGTCTTTTTTTTAGTTTTATTAGTTTAGTTTTTTTTGTTTTTCTTTTTCATTTTTTCTACTGTTCCAAATAAGATAAGTAATTTCATTAGTCATGCAAAATGAAGTGATGATTGCAATTATCTTGGCGATTCAATGCCTCCTCGTCTTACCAACGATTATCATTCCTCTCTTACAACTCTTCACACTGAAACGATTATGTGAAAGGACGAAGTGTCTGAAAAGTATCAAACGATTATTGAAACAACATTTGGAAAAGAGGACGAAAGACATAATTTTCATAAATGATCTTTATCAAAAATTAGGAATAGGGAACGTGAAACAACAAACGTCAATAGGAGAAATGAAGAAAGTGATGGAGATAACGGAAGTTATGGATGAGAAAGAGACGAAAAGTCTCTCTTGTAAGAAGGAAGTAGTTGGTAAGAAACGAGGAAAAAAGGTGAATTTTTGTCCAATCGATGAACAAATGTCCACTGTCATCTTCAATCATTCATTCCAGTCCTTAAAATTGGAGCGAATTGTTCCCATCAAATTCTTCATGAGTCTCTTACTCTCATATTTCAAAAAATATCATTATCGAAATATTTATAAGAAAATTAAGAGTCATAAGAAAGATTACGACGCATTATTCCATGCCGACGAATTACTAAGATTAACGGAAGGAAGAATTCTCTTCGAAATAATTTCAAAAAAATTCAATTCTTATCGAAGAAATAATATGATTGCACTCATTCCACCTAAATCTATCATCCAATATCGATATAAAGTACTCGAACATTACTTACAAATATGTCTACAACGTTTCCAGAAAGAATATTCAGCTTATCTCAATCGCTCACGAACTACCTCCATCAATTATTGTCCAATGACGAAAACGAACGAAAGAAAAGAAGAAAAACCTTTCAAAATTAATACTCGAGAAATGAAGAAGAAGAGGAAGCAACGTAAAGCGCAAAGACAAATGAAAAGGCCGAAATATTTCGACATTAACATTGCCCGTTACCATTGTCTGCCTTTGTAAAATGCATATGATAAGTAGAAAGAAAAGGGAAAAAGATGAGTAAGTGACAAAAGTTGATTTAAACTTAAAATTTGAAATAAAAAAAATAAAAAAATTTTACAAATCACTAATTGTGAGATTTGAAGTGCGTAAACAAATTACTTTTAAATATAGCCCATCCATGTTGAGAGGTTCTTTGTGTATAAAAGGAAACGGAACAATTTGGAAAAAGATTCAGTTGCCTTTTCTCATTTACATTTGTGTCGTGTCCAAATTTGATTGAGAAATATTTAAATAACGAGAAGATTTTCGTACATGTGAAAATCGGACTGAATCCAAATAAACATCAACAAATAAAATATATAAAATTAAAAAAAAATATTATTGAATGAATCATCAGAATCGACAAGTTGTTTCTATTTTGATCAACTAACGATAATATTTCTCACGACCACATTAATCAATTGTCGTTATGGCATCGATAAATGCACAAATATCTGATTCGGCTGCTCCTTATCGGACAGTACATCAGGTACAATTTGGCGTACTCTCACCAGAGGAGACTCGAGAGATGTCGGTTGCTGAAATTCAATATTGTGAGACAATGGAAGGTGGTCGTCCGAAATTAGGAGGATTAATGGATCCCAGACAAGGACCGGTCGATCGAACATCACGATGTATGACATGTTCGTGTAATACGACGGATTGTTGTGGCCATTTCGGTCATATTCAATTGGCGAAACCGGTTTTCCATATTGGATGGTTAACGAAAACTATTAAAGTGTTGAGATGTGTTTGTCATTTCTGTTCGAAATTATTGATCAAATCAGATCGACCTGAAGTTCTCGCCATTGTAGCAAAGACGAAAAATGCTCCACGAAAACGATTGGAAATGATTTATGATTTATGTAAATCCGTCAAAATTTGCGATGTTGATAGTGACGAATCGAAAGAGAATAAGATCGACGAAGAAAGATGTGGAAAACGGCAACCGGTATTAGCACGTGATGGATTAGATGTGACATTCAAATGGAAGAAAGATAAAGATGAAAATAATGAAGATTATGATACGAATGATCGATTGTTATCGGCAGAACGAGCATTGGAAATTTTGAGGAAAGTGAGTGATGATCATTCGTTGATTTTAGGATTCGATCCAAGATTTAGTCGACCCGATTGGTTGATTCTCACAGTTATTCCTGTCGCTCCTTTATGTGTCCGTCCTCAAGTTATTTCATTCGGTACACAACGTTCTCAGGACGATATCACCCATAAATTGGCCGATATTATAAAATCGAATCAACAACTTCAACGAAATGAGAGAAGTGGAGTAGCGGAACATATCATTCAAGAAGACATCAAAAACCTCCAATATCATGTAGCAACAATGATGGATAATGAGATTCCACGAGTACCACCAGCAATTCAAAAATCTGGTCGTCCATTAAAATCAGTGAAACAAAGATTGAAAGGAAAAGAAGGTCGTATTCGTGGAAATTTGATGGGTAAACGAGTGGATTTCTCAGCTCGAACTGTTATTACTCCAGATCCGAATTTAGGTATTGATCAAGTTGGAGTGCCTAAATCGATCGCTCAAAATTTGACATTTCCTGAATTGGTCACACCATTTAATTTACAACAAATGAATGAATTAGTTTCTCGAGGTGATATGTATCCAGGAGCGAAATATATTATTCGAGATACGGGCGAAAGAATTGATTTACGATTTCATCCGAAAACGACAGAAATCCATTTGAAATATGGTTATATCGTGGAGAGACATATGATCGATGATGATCTCATTGTTTTTAATCGACAACCAACACTCCATAAAATGTCAATGATGGCACATCGTGTCAAAGTTCTACCATGGTCAACATTCCGTTTAAATCTCTCAGTAACGACACCATATAATGCTGATTTTGATGGTGATGAAATGAATTT
Source organism: Seison nebaliae (assembly GCA_023231475.1). Lineage (NCBI taxonomy): Eukaryota > Metazoa > Rotifera > Pararotatoria > Seisonacea > Seisonidae > Seison > Seison nebaliae. Next base: position 99,039 of record JALJEE010002316.1, read on the forward strand.
ACATCTTCCTCAAAGTGTTGAAACAAGAGCGGAATTATCTCAATTGATGATGGTACCACGAATGATTATCACTCCACAATCAAATCGTCCAGTTATGGGAATTGTTCAAGACACATTGACAGCTGTAAGGAAAATGACGAAACGAGACGTTTTCATTGAGAAAGAAGATATGATGAATCTTCTCATGTTCCTTCCAGGATGGAATGGTGAATTACCACAAGCAGCAATTTTGAAACCGAAACCGTTATGGACAGGAAAACAATTATTCTCATGTATCATTCCAGGAAAAGTGAATTGTCAACGAACTCATTCCACACATAATGACAAAGAAGACGAATCCGAATATAAATGGTTAACACCAGGAGATACGAAAGTCATCATCGCTAACGGTCATTTAATTTCAGGAATTCTTTGTAAGAAAACTTTAGGTCCAAGTGCTGGTTCTTTGATGCATGTCGTTTTTATGGAATTAGGATATGAAGTTGCCGCACAATTTTATCGTGCTATTCAAATGGTAGTGAATAATTGGTTATTGATTGAAGGACATACTATAGGAATTGGAGATACAATTGCTGATGCGACAACTTTTGAAAATATTCAACAATATATTCAACATGCTCGTCGGAAAGTTGACGAAGTAATCGAATCAGCTAATCAAGATAAATTGAGATTAACACCAGGAAATACATTGAGACAAACATTTGAAAATGAAGTGAATAAAGTATTAAATGCAGCATCGGAGAATACTGGTGGTTGTGCTCAACAATCGTTAAGTGAATTCAATAATTTTAAAGCGATGGTAGTAGCTGGATCGAAAGGAAATAAAATTAACATTTCTCAAGTAATCGCTTGTGTGGGACAACAGAATGTGGAAGGAAGACGAATACCATTCGGTTTCCGTTGTAGAACATTACCACATTTCACGAAAGATGATTATGGACCAGAATCACGTGGATTCGTTCAAAATTCTTATTTAGCTGGATTGACACCGACTGAATTCTTTTTCCATGCAATGGGTGGACGTGAAGGATTAATCGATACGGCCGTCAAAACGGCAGAAACGGGATATATTCAAAGACGATTAATGAAAGCGATGGAGAGTGTGATGGTGAAATATGATAATACGGTAAGGAATTCAAATGAACAATTAATTCAATTCCGTTATGGAGAAGATGGATTAGCTGGTGAACATGTGGAATTTCAAAAATTACCCACACTCTTACCATCAAATAAAAATTTCGAACGACGATGGAAATTTGATTATACGAACAATAAAATTTTAAGAGATCATCTCGTCGATGATGTCATCACGAATATGCATGATGATAATCGAACGGTTAATTTATTCAATATCGAATGGGATCAATTGAAAGAGGATCGAAATCATATTAGAAGTATTTTCAAGACGGCTGATCCAAATGTGGTTCTTCCTTGCAATTTATATCGATTGATCGAAAATGCTCAGAAAGAGTTTAGTATCAATACACATGGCAAGAGTGATCTCTCACCATTATTCGTGATAAATGAAGTTCAAAATTTATGTAAGAAACTCATCATCGTAGAAGGTGAGGACGCTATCAGTCGTGAAGCTCAATTGAATTCTACATTACTTATAAATGTTCTTATTCGATCAACTTTAAATTCTAAGCGTGTAATGGAAGAACATAAATTATCTCATAACGCTTTCGAATGGTTAGTGGGTGAGATTGATACTCGATTTCAAAAAGCGAAAGTTCAACCAGGTGAAATGGTTGGAGCATTATCGGCACAATCACTTGGTGAACCAGCTACTCAAATGACATTGAATACTTTCCATTATGCCGGTATGTCAGCGAAGAATGTAACGTTGGGAGTTCCGAGATTGAAGGAGATTATTAACGTATCAAAGAAACCGAAAACACCATCACTCACCGTTTTCCTCACGGGAAATGCGGCGGCTGATGCTGAAAAATGTAAAGATGTACTTTGTCGATTGGAACATTGTACGTTGAGGAATGTGACATCGAATACGTCCATTTATTATGATCCAGATCCAGCGAACACTCTCATTTTGGAGGATCGAGAATGGACGAGTATTTATTTTGAATTACCAGATATGCAACAAAATAAGTTGTCGCCATGGTTACTAAGAATTGAATTGGATAGGAAACGAATGACAGATAAAAATTTGACAATGTTACAAATTAGCGAGAAGATCGCCGATGGTTTTGGAAATGAATTAAGTTGTATTTTTAATGATGATAATGCTGAAAAGCTTATAATTCAAATTCGTCTTTGTGACGTGGATGAATCGAGAGAAGATGATTTATTGAAAATGGATGACGAAGTATTTTTACGATATTTGGAAGCTCAAGTTTTAGCCGATTTAACATTGAAAGGAATCGAAGCGATTACGAAAGTTTATATGCACAAACCGAAAGAGAAATCGAAAAAATTAATAAATATCAATAAAGATGGTGAATTTTGTGAAACAGAAGAATGGATTCTAGAGACTGATGGATCATCATTAATCGAAGTATTAAGTACGAGAGATGTGGATACTGTTCGAACGACGACGAATGATGTGGTGGAAATTTTTTCCGTTTTAGGTATCGAAGCTGTCAGGAAAGCGATCGAGAAAGAATTATATCACGTTATCTCATTCGATGGCTCATACGTCAATTATCGTCATTTAGCACTCCTTTGTGAAGTGATGACATCGAAAGGACATTTGATGGCGATTACTCGTCATGGAATTAATCGTCAAGATGTCGGTCCCTTAATGAGATGTACGTTCGAGGAGACGGTCGATGTTTTACTCGAAGCCGCTGCTCATGGTGAGAATGATCCGATGAAAGGAGTTAGTGAAAATATCATGTTGGGACAATTGGCGAAATTGGGTACGGGATGTTTCGATATTATTCTCGATGTGGAGAAATGTAAAGATGGAGTACAAATGACAGGAGCTGATCAATGTGAGAGTTCTCTCTTATATAAAAATGTTCTTTCTAGTCAAATGAAAGGAGGAGAAACACCGACACATAATCATGTCCATCATTTTGGTGGTCAATCACCATTCAATCCAAATTCGACTGATGGAAGTTTCTCTCCTGGTGGAAGTTTTTCACCATCCGTTGGCGATTCACCATCTCCAAATATCGAAGATATGTATGGAAGAAGTCCAGTTATCGATTCTCCTTCACCAACATCACCATCTGGTTTTGGTAGTCCTGCATCTCCCGTATATGATGAATTTTCCACATCACCATCAGCTGATTTCTCTTTCGCTTCTCCCAATATCAGTGACAATCATCCGTTATCGCCATCCGGTTCTTATGATTTTGTGGGGAAACAATACACATTAACCAGTCCAAAAATCGACGACCAATCTTCGGCCGCTTCGTATTCACCTCGTGCTGGAAATGTCAATTCTCAATTGGGATATTCTCCAGTCAATCAAAGTTATCATCCACAATCACCAATAGCCAACACGAAATATTCACCTACTTCACCTGGTTATTCGCCCAGTTCACCCGATAACTCCTCCACTTCTGGTCCTTATAAAAAAACGGAATTATATTCACCAACTAGTCCTCAGTACGTGGCGACCGGATCGAGACAAACAAATTATTCGTCTAATTATGTGGGAATGTCGGAATATGAAGGTCAAGAAAATTCTAGTTATTCACCATCATCACCCAAATATTCACCATCATCTCCACAATATTCACCTGCCTCACCACAATATTCGGCACGCTCACCTCTACCTTATTCCAATAGTCCCCAATCGCCAAGTGGTTCAAATTATTAGAGTATTTTTTGGGAAAAATGAAACAACACAATAAATTTTCTCAAACATTTTTTTCGAAGTTCACTCCGATGCCAAACGATATGCGCAAATGAGGAGAGTGCACAAACATTGCCCACTCAATCATTTGGTGGAACGAAAGAAAATTTCTCAATTTTTATTTTTTATGTTTTTATTGACTTATATTGTATGTTTAACGGACGATTGATTGAAATTAAATAAATAAATTTAGAAAATAAATTTTCAAAAATCTTTTTCGTTTATGCTGAACATGAAAACTGTTTCCATTCGAGAAATGGCCGGTAGATACTTGACATTTATTTGTTTCTCTTCCAATCCGTGTTGTTGATTATTTGTCGTAGAAATAAGTCTCCTATTCTTTATTTTCACCGTTATATGGAAATTGAATTGATTGTTACGTATATGTACAGGAGTATTTCGGGGAATTAGTGAGAAATAATTATCGGAATGGAATTCTCTTCAAAATTCTCTCGACAATTTTTCGTTTAAAACTTTCATTATCGATGATGCAGATCAATAAAAGAGAAATGTTTTTCATAACTAACAAATCGTCTTGTCCTTCTGATATTTCACTAAATTCCTTCAAGCGCACTTTTCATTCATTTCTCGAAAAAACGAAATGAAAGAAAATTGTTTCCTCTCTCAATTGGATGTGTTTGTTCGAGGGATATCGAATGGTTCCTTTCCTTTATATCAATTTCATATTGTTTCGAATGTTCATTCTAATACTTTATTTATTTTCATTAAATTTAATTAGTTATTACTATATTATACAAAACTTATATTGATTTTAAAGAAAGAAATTAATGAAAAGAAAATAGTAAATCTCTCAAAATATCCACTCAATGCGATATGTCCAGAAAGTCCACAATTCTTGAAGCGATCCTTTCCGGTAATACTTCTATTTTGACACATCCACTTTACGAGAAACATGTGAAAAATTGGACTACACCTCCAAATCTTTTAATTTTAGCATTGAAAATCAATCATGTTTTACGACGTCGTAAAGTTTTCAATCAACTCCTCCGAATGGGCGCCAATCCCAATTCAAGAGATACTGAAGGCGCTTTCATTAACAATACGACTACGACGAGAATGATAGATCGATATAATCGATACGAAGCGGTTTATTCAGCACCTGTCACATTTCGAAATCGATGTTCATTAATGAGAAATTCGAGAAGTAGTTGCACAGGAATATTGAGTAAAGATTATCGAATAGAGAGTGATAATATTCTGCCTAATAAAATTCAAAATGAAATTGAAAAGAATTTATTGAATGATTATATTGAGGCTGATATGACGGTTTTTGGATGGGCATGTCGATTGCAACGAATCGATCAAGCCTCTTATTTATTATCGAAGAGGTTGGCAGATATCGATGTTTTTACGACTGATCGTTGGAATGGAACTCCACTTCATTATGCTGTGTCAAACAACAATTATATTCTGACGAAATTACTGGTGGATTATGCACTGAAATATGCCATCAATATAGATATGAGTGATAGTATGGGTAACACACCGTTATTATTAGCGAGAAAAAATAGTTTTAAAGAAATTGAAGAATTACTCATTAATTATGGTGGTGCAAGTAAATGTCAAGAGAATGGAATAGAATTCGAAATGTTACATGAAGTGGAGAAGAAATTCAAATTGGAAAAATCATTAACGAACAATAATTTCATGGATGGATTTCCAGGAATTTATTCACTTGAATTACAACTCAAAACAGAAGTTCGTTTAAATTCAAAAATTTTATTTTTTAAATTTCTCTTAGCGTGTCATGGAACGAAATGCAATTATCGATCAGATTGAATCGAATACTAGCGACAGTAAAATGACATTTGCCACCACCGCCCAAATGACGAGTAGGAAACCGCCGAAATATCAAGGCAAAGAATCGACCATCGAGCCGACTTGTTCAATTTTAAAAAAGACTAAATCAAATCAATCAACTCCTTCTCCAATATCATTTGCAGGTGCATCTCAGATAGATACGAGTAAATCGAATTTGGACATCTCCGTTAAAGACGAACCAGATATTCCGTTGAAGGAAATTTTGAAAAAGATCGAAAATAATTTAAGCTCAACGGGATTGATTCGTCGAAAAAAGAGTCTCCTCAACGAAATTTATTCGACGGGAACTAACTCGAATAAATTGAGAATAAATAAATTTGATTCTGAATTAATTTTGTGGATTTTGGAAGTGATCGGTGCCGGTTACAGTCGAGGAGAGATAGTAGATGAAATGAGAAATTATTTAGTTGACAAACAATTGTCGTTACAGAAGAAAAAGGAGGAGGAAGACGCGATAATGTCATCGATTAATTATAATCAATCGGCATTATCATCTGGAAGTTCGACAATTCGAGTAGAATCGTCTGAGACAAAACGACAAATGGCTGAATGTCAACATAAAATGGATTCATTCCGTAACGAATTAATCAATTTCATTATGCTCTATAAGAATGCTCTTCATTATCATCAACAACTGAAGAAGCCGAGATCGAGAAAATCACGATCTTATCACAAAAATATGATTTTCGATTTCTCCAAATATTTGAAAACGAAGAAACAAGTCGAAGATTTCCTCTCGATAATTGGCGATTATATGACAGGTCATCAATTCTCTTCGTTATTTCCTTGTACGAAATTGAAGGCGAAACCGAAGGAACAAGTTCATTCGCTATTCAAATTGAAATCGGATATGGAAACCAAATCATATTTTCCTGCAACACCCGAGGACAATTACTCGTCGAAGATATCGATTCGATCGATGATATCACAATGTCAGAGATCAAGGACAAGTGATCGACGAAGAAAAGATCGTTCATCAACTACCGGTGGGGTGAAGAGTCGATACTCGTCAGCAACGTCCATGATGTTCACTCATTCGAAAGGTCCATTACCATCCGATCGTCGCCAAAGTACGATGGTCAAGATTTAAAAATTTTCATAAATTTAATTTCCAAAAAAAATTTTTTTTTCAAAATAAAATTGATTATTTTAAAGAGAATTTCCATTTCATGACAGTTGCACACTATTTCGAGTTATTAGACATGAAATTGATTAATGTTATAAAATGTGATATAAAGATGTTGATCATTCAACGTACGTCGAAAGTTATTGATATATGATGATGAATAATAAATCATCGGGAAAGCAATTATTATGAATAATTACATTGAACGTTTCCAATGTGTTGATTTAGCCAATATGTTACGACCTTTACTGATAACACTTTGATTTTATCAATTGTGAATAATTATTCCAAATTCTCATCATTTCGCCCACGATAACGATTATGTTGAATTTGGTCTAACAATTCTTTATTTGAAAATTATTATTGAAACAATTCTTATATGAGATGATTATCGATTTTTAAGTATTATTTTCATAAACCCGAAATTAAATAGATATCGGAATAGAATTATTATGTTCATATGACATCACTTTCAATTAAGTTCGATATGATTTGTATGAAACGATCGGAAATCATCTAATCGGATAATGATAATCTTAATCTCTCTAACTAATTATCATTCTCTTATCTCATATCAAGATCGATTTCATTATCTTCAAAAATGTTTTCATTTTTTCATCTTTCTCCATTTGGGGATGGAGTTTGGGGAATTGTTCAACGTAGACAGAGAGACGAGAGAGTTTTGTAAACAAGTTTGTCCGAAATCATTGAAACAGATATCGTGTGTAGTGGAGAAGGGAGAGATTATGAAGATGAATTGAGAATAATTTGTTGAAATGAGAGATAATAAACCAATCTTCCAAGGTATCATACAACACATTTGATATGTTTCTCTCTCACGAAAATTGGAATGACGGAAAAAGTTTTTTTTGCCTGTCAAAAGACAGAAAATATTTATTTTTTTTGCTTCGTTCCATTAATGGAAAGTGTCGGAGAATTATTAAAAGAGAAAGTTTAATATACTTAATATATGATCAATAAAACACAATGTGTTGTCATGATCGATCATTCCGTGTTCACCTGAACATTGATGAACTGAAAGAGGAATTATATGGAAATAAATTCCTTTGGAACTTTTCCGCGAAATTCGAGGAAGGAGTGAAGAAATATGATTTCGATTAATAAATAACTGTATTCCAATTGGAGTTTCCTTTTTCGACCTGATTCATATCAACATCTCGTAAATAAGTAAATAAAACTCGATTTTCCATTCGATTAAAATCTTTCCTCTTCAATCCTTTCTCTTTGTTGTACGCGGTAACATATGGTGGTGATGGTAGTTGGTTGAACATTCCTTCTCAATTTCCTTCATGAGAATTTGTGGGGAGAAGAAATATAATGTCAATCATAATGGAAGCTATCGATTAACCGCCATCCAATGTCATCTGGTGTCATTCCAATGACTGGATGGCTCCTGATTTAATTCTTACCCTAATTCGACTAATCATCGACTCAAATCAATCATGGCGTTTTAAAGGAGAGACATGTTTAAGTATTCGTTAAATCATTTGTAGTAGTAGTAGTAGTAGTAAGGTGAGTGGATATTGTGTTTGGTGTTATATTTTGGAATTCTCTCCGCTTCGACGAACATATCTACACAGTCGATTGAATCGAACTATCATTTGCATTTACAATAAAGTTTCGGACGCCACTTTAATTTATTTTATCACTTACACACATCTAGATTGATAAGAGGTATGTTTTCCATCTAAAAATATACACGGTCGAAATGGAAAAAGGAAGCCATCTATTAGACTGTATGCGATTTCTTCTGTTTCGTATGATATTCGAATCCGTCCACAAACCGTTCAAATCAAACAGTCATTGTTGTCACTTTCGTCTAGTTAAGGCAATCTCCGTTATTAGTCGACGTAATTATAGTGAAAGAGAATTTCATTCCAAATCAAAATATCGATTACTTCTCTCGTTCATAATAAATCAGATTTGGAGATGATAAAATGACGAAATGGAGAAAATTATGGAGTCGAATTAATCAATAAATTGGAAATTCTAAATGTTTTTGTGTCAGAAGAACGTGCGCTTTCTACTCAAAAGAGAAGTATGTTCTACAACTTCAGTTGATTATTATGAATAATGTCCGTTACACGTCACATAGACCATATCAAATATAAAGTTCTCTAATTTGTTTACGTAATGGCGAATGAAAAAGAAGAAGAAAACGTTAATCATAACGCTAAAATTTCTTTTCTCGCTTATAACTTAATAGATTAAGAGTAATTCATTGTGTTAAATTTACTTTTTTATTAGATGAGTAATCGTAATGATGAACATTTTCGATTTCTCCAAACATTAAAATTTGGAAGTAGTTCTTTCTCGCTCCCTCTCAGATTTGTCTTAAATTACCACAATTGACCCGAATTCTCTTAATGGGTTAGACGAAGAAGAATGGTACGGACGGCGTTTGAACGAGGACGTCGGGAGATGAAATGTGTCCAATTATATAGAAATTCCTTTTCAGCTCTATTTACATATATTGGGGGAGGGGAGGAAGAATTGAATGTTAAGTTCCTTCTCGCGTGTGAGTAGTTTTAAGTGAGTTTTTTAGGTGTTTGCGTGGTGCTTGGGCGACGATTCTCTTCCATATCATTTCAACTTTTCTTATCGAATTCAGTCACATCTGTTCTTCACTTAGTCTTCCTCTCTCTGACATTGAGAAGTTTTCAATCCATCGGTCAATCAAACAAAACTTTCGTACGAACACACGTTGACGGATGGAAGGTGATTACATAAACAATGAAAGTATTCCCATGTTATCAGAACAAAAGAACCTTCGAAACTTCAACCATTTCCTTCATTTTGTTATTATCATTAACTTCGATTGATCAGTAATGAAAGGGAATAAATAGTGTGTGTATTGTTTTCGACGAGAATCATAAATAATGATATTAAATGTTGAAAAGATTAATTATTTTCCTTTTCACATCGATTTCCTTCTCCCATTTTTCCATTGCGATTTCTTCTAGACAACAACAAAAGTCATTGAATAATCCTTAAATTTATGCAATCGATTGATGAGAATTGATATGTAACTCTCGTTCAACAAATATTTGAATGTCATCCTATTTGATCTAGCTCTCTAATCAGAAGTTATTCGGTTTCTCCTAAATCATTTCACGAAAGAACAAGGACAGAAATTTTCAATTTGCACAATCCTCTCATCACAATCAATTCAAAATTTCGAAATTTAGTTGTTATTCGTTGTTGAAATTCATTTCCAAGAGAATTTCAAACTTTTTCGATAGAGTTCATCCTCATTCCTTTTCTCAAGGTACTCCCCTCCGCTAGTTTGATCAACGTGCGTATGCTTTCCATTACTTTAGTCCTAATTGTAAATGAATAATAATTAGAATACCATTAAAATATGTTAACACAACATCCAAAAGAGAATTGGATGATGATGTTGTAATGAAAGTAATTCGCGAAATTATTCGAAATTTCCGAGTGAGTCGGCGAGAGATAAGGAATAGTTGGCGCTAAGCTTAGCAAATGTTGTTTATCTGTCCATCAATTTGATCGCAACATTTATTCATCATTCCCGTTATCCTCTTCTGACTTCTCAGACAATTGGTAATTAATAAGATGGAGAATTTGTTTAGATAATTCATCTTTTCATTGAGATACGCAGTTGGCGGAAATATTATGAATGGTTATGAAGCGTTAACGGCAGTTAAGCGACGTTCATCAACTTTCATAATCTAAATACTCTATCACATGTTAAATTGTCAAACTTTCTCACTATTTATAGTTGTATCTTTCTTTTCTCGACATCTTTATTTTGTGTTCTTTTCGATTGTTTTACAACAAACGTTTCATCTAATCAATTTGAATTCACCTTTTTTTATTTCGCATCATAACAACAACAACAACAACAACCCCAATAGTTGGATGTGGGATCAATGTAGTAATAGATTTATTCTCAATCTATATGACCTGTTTTCCCCATTAATTTTTCATGAAGAATCAATTATGAAAATTCTTCTCCATATTTTTCTTAAGTGTTCTTCTTTTTTTTCATCTCAATTTATTTTCTTTTTCATTTTTGTATTATTGGCGAAAATTTACGATATTCCTTTTCCTCAATATTCTTAATTTCTTTCCACTTGTTCAAATTAACCATCTTTTCTATTGTGTTACTTTTCTAATTAGAAGTTTAAAGAGGAAAATTATCGGGATGTGGGAAGAAAGTCAAAAAAACGAAAGTTTCATATAAATATCATCTAACACAATTTCTTATGTCTTCACATCTTTCCTAATTCTCCTCATATACAAACTTCTGTTATGAGTTCTCAATTCTCATTTGAGTTTTGAGGATATTGATATTCATAAATTACGAGAGGCCAAATTTCTTTTGATTTCTTTCAAAAATTCTTTCTGTGTTCAATTATTAGAGTACGGAATAATATCCATTCATTTACGAGAGCTGGAGAGGCACATACGGACTTGAAAATTCACGCAAACGACTATGCATCCTTCAGCCATTTTCCCTCAGAAAACTATTAATACGGATTATCGGAACAACGAGATTTATTCGATTTTCAATCAAAGTCCGTCTGCCTACTCCACCTCATCATGTTCATCTTCATCCACGTCATCCTCTTCTTCTCCCTCCACCGACCATAAACTCAAGAGAAAGAAGTCAGTGAATCGACCTCTATTCTCATCCCCACGATTGTCGACGTCTCCTCCAGCCAACAGGAGGACCTCTCAAATTTCCAATCAACATTGTGATACGATAAGAGAAACGGAAGAAGAAGAAGAAGAAGAAGATATGAATAAACTGAAAGGAGACAAAGTTTCGAATGGAAAACGAAATTATTTGAAGAGTGAAATAAATGACATTGATGATGATTCCTTCCAGTATAGTTCCGAGAGTGGAATCAGTTCGGAAGTGGAACCTCTGAAATTCGTTTCAAGTCAATCCCATCTGAAATTAACAAACGCTTCAAAGAATCATTCGACTAGTCGTCTAAGGAAGGAATTGCAGAACAAAAGACGAATGTTCTATTCACACGGCAACAATGATGAGTACGACGAGGAGAAACCATCATGGTCGAATGAGAAGAAAGTCGACGATAATTCCAAATGTAATTGTTGTCCTTACGGATTTCATATCGAAACTAATTTCTCTTTTGAATTACCCGAATCGGACGATAATATCTTTCAACAATCTCAACATTCTTCTCATATCAGAAGAAGATCAAACTTACCTATCATCTCACCACCAACGCTTCCAGCTACACCTCCACCACCCCTTATTCCACTCTTTTACACGTCGATGAGAAATGCTGACACAATTAATAATGAGGCGGATAAATCTGATATCTTCCGCCAAATCGAAACGGAAATAACAAACAATGAAAATAATATACTCAATTCCACCAATTCCAAATCGAAACATTCACCATCATCACATTTGAGAAGAGAACTACATGAAGGGGAAACAATTGAGGAATTGATGGTAATTAAACAAATTCCCAAAATAGAACAAGGAAAAGAGGAAGACTATTATCGGATGAAAGAAGAACAATTGATATCGAATATCGATCCAAATACAATAATGAACTCAATCGAAGTTTGTCAATTTCCATTAAAAAACGAAGATCTGCTACTACAAACCATCTCCAACGATATCTACGAGGAGAAGACACAATTAGATAATAATCACGTCTTCAGTCGTCATAGTAGAAATGGAAGTTCTATCGGAGCATCAACTGCAGGTGATGAAAACGCTTTCTCATTAACATCAACTCTCAATCGTAATAGTAGTCAAATTAATTCTCCAATTTCAAAGAAAATAAATAAGAGTTCCCATCAAATATCAGGTAAACATTTAATACCTCTCTCACTCGTCACATCATCGTCATCATCGAATATCGAGAAATCGTCAAACAAACTCTTGAACGGAACGAATAAAAAAAATAAGAGAAAATTCCTAATGAAAAAAAATCAACAATGTCACGAGAAGAAACTGTATGAAGACAATTATGATGATAATAATGATGATGTTGATGATGATGATTTATTTCGAAATATTAATGGAACTAAAAAATCAAACGACAATTCAACAATAGATGATGATACCAATAAGAAAGACGATTCTTCTCATAGCAATGAGAAGAGATTGAAAACGAAGAAATTTGAGAATATCAATAATTCCATATCAAGTGATGTAATTAAGACAAGATATATCCCTTATGAAATCTCGCCTAAAATACAATCATCATCTTCTGTATCATCTCCGTCGTTTGCAATTCCCATATCGTCGTCGTTGTCGTCGTCGTCATCGTCGTCTTTATTGTTGAAGCGTTCGGAAATATTTGAGGAGAATGACAAACAAAAGAGAAATATTTCAGTTATCGATAATCTTAATGAATGTGTAAATGAAGTGGCCAGATTGAACAATAACGATAAAGAATTGATCTCCAATTCTCCTTTAATTACACGTCGATATCGAAAGGACCAAGTGTCTGATGAGATAAAGGATAAGAGAAATGACGAAGAAGGAAAATTAAACAATCTTAATAATCAGAAAGATAAAGAAGCAACTCAAAACGAAGAGAATCCAGTGAAAGATGTGAGTACCACGTCCTCCGACGAAACGACAACTTCCGTAGAATTGCGACAAATTATGACAGAACGAAACGATTTATCGTCACATCGATATTTGTCCTTGCAACGACACTCTACACACACAAAAGATTATTGTAGTAATCAATCATTGAACAATCCAAAAAGACGTGCCGAAACTCCGAGTTTTCTTCGATATCTCCATGAAATTCCAATGCGACCTAACAACAATTCCGACGAATTCAATTCACTTGAAAATCATTCCAACAATTTCTTCCGACTAATCGATCAGACCAATCGACAGGATATTAATAATCAAAATAAATCGAATTATTATGTTAGTCCTCCTTATCATACATATTAATTACTCTCACCATCTTTATGGTTTCTATTAAACTTAGTTGAAGGGGAATGTCCTATAAAGGACATGGAGGAAAGGAGAAATGTGATAATGTTCCTAATAGTCGTCTCCAATCCCGTCATTTGACGGTAAGTTGATGTAAAGAAGAATGTTTAGGATAGTGACGAGGAGGTAACATAATATTAACATAAGTCTAATTGAAGTAAATTAGGAAAATAACGGTTATTTAGATGCTGTCGATGAAACACCATATTCAGGTGAGATAACAAGTCAGAATTTAATGGAAAATATGATATTTATCTTACTTGATTTGAGATTAGCTAAACCACATATCTAATCCATTTCATTTGACATGACACCAACCCGTACTTGTGATTAACTAATTAAATTATTGGGATGAAAAATAGAAAGAGGAATATGAAAATTATCATGTTCATCATCTGTTCGTGAATTGAGGTGAAAATAATAATATTGTTATTGTTCTTGTTCTTGTTAAGTAATAATAACCTTAATATTTGCTTTATATTTCTATTCAAATAAACTCTATAAACATTCATTAATATCAACAGTGAATGATTTGTGTGTGTGTGTGTTTTTGTGCTTGTGTTATGAAAATGAGAAGAATTCGATGTAACGTAGTTCAATTCTCACATCTATTCAACTAGTGGTGATGTGCAGAAAGTGACATGGAGTACATAATCTAAATGTAAATTATTTGGTTAATCAATGAACTATCCCAATGAACTAGTCGTAGAGATGATAAGAACGCCACCGTCAAACTAAGAAAAGGCAGGCTCTAACTCGATTGGCGAGGTGGAAAGGAGTTGAAGAAAGTTTTGTGAAAACGGAGAAGTGTTGTTGGAAATTAATTAATTGAATTATTAAGAAAAGTTTTCGATTCGTATCCTATCTCGACAACGATTGCGTATTATTCAGGCATCGTTAGACGTGTACCAATTTTCACAAACTTTTCCGCTTTGCGGCAATAGACTGTCGAAATGTTAGATAAAGTAAGAAGAAGGAGAGAAGTAGAAGACAAAGAGCGAAATGAAGAAACAAACTGAGAAATAGAAATAACAACGCAACAACAACAATGGTGAAGCAAACGAACAATGGATTAATCCTTTCTTGCGAACAATAGGAATTTATGTCATTTTGTATAACTATAAACATTCAATTACCATTTGATGCGATATATGTCCGAAAGGAATTACACAATCACTACCACCACCACCATCACTATCACCATCACCTATTACAACTAATAAATTTATTAATTATAGTTAATATTCGATTTGTCCTCATTAATAAATAATTAGAAGAGATGAAATTATATTAAATAATTATCCGACTTCTTCTTCTTCTTCTCTGTAACCGAAACTAAACGGAAAAAGAAAACGATTGACAAGTGTAACTAACGTCGCATCAAAGGCGAAAGAATTAATTTTTGTTTTGATTTCGAAATAATGATCGACAATTCGATTAATAAAAGATTTGTACATTCCAAGAAGATCACCACGAATATTCAACATCCATTCAACAACACGGATCTATCTGGAACTGATGAGTCGAACGATAAAAATGAACGATCGTTCAAATCGAAATACTTCCCATCGTCAAACAAATTCCTAATGAGAACTCAGTCAGCTGTACGAAATTCATGTTACGACCAAGAACGTCGACCCAATAATATTCACAAGCAGAAGACGGCAATAAATAAGAACAATGTCAAATTAAAGAAAGAATTCTTCGAACGTCGCTTTCTTCCTAATAACAGTGGAATGGGAAACGCTGAATGTCAACGTCGAGAGCCGTCAAATTCGCCTCATAAAACTCTTCGCAGTCGCTCTATCAATTCGGCAATTTCAAATATACGACATCATAAAATTATTTATGAAACTGATGATTCACCCACTAACGTCTCCATCGATAGTGATCAACCTTTCAATAAAAATAATAAAGAAAGCAATCGCAGTACAAATAAAACACAATCTCTGTTTCCACATCGTCGAACCAATCACAACACGAACAGGAATTATGAAGAACGTAAAATTGTGGACGACGACGAAGAAGATGATTATGGTTTCTTATCTGACGCCATCTCATTAAGAAGGACTATGATTAACTCGGTAAGTCAATGCAGTAATACTGCAATCACTCCAAAATTTCCGATTAAAACGAATAATTTAAAACCCAGGATTAATGTAAGTTCTATTTTTTCCAACTTCTTCTTCCTCAAGGGAACTTTCCTTCAATTTTCATATAAAACGATTTTCTTTTCCTTCATTTATAATATCTAATTATTAAAATAATCCTCTCAATTTTTATTATTATTATTATTATTATTTATTATGTATACTTATCATCTTTTTTCTTGTTTAGATCAATTCCAATACAAATTCCTCTATACAAACCAACAACAACAACACTAATAATAATAATAATAATAATAATAATAATAATACAGATGTTTCCTCAAAATATTCGATTCCTTTATCAAGATACGATAATAATGATCAATATAATAGTCTCCAAATAACTCCGACGAATTTCAATGAAGATCTTTATCGCGATCAATTGATCGATGGGAAGAGTGCGTCGATAATTCATCATTCGAATACACAAGCATTGATCCCACCACCATTACCTGAACGATCGAGAAAAGTATCATATCATGATTGTTCGTCCCAGGAGAAGAGTTGTCGTAATTCGTCCCATGATAACCAACCGTCCAATATTTATTCATCACTAAATCGTTCGGTATTTAGGAACGGACGTCAGAAATTATCGGCACATTCTTTCCACAACTGTGGAATGATTCCAAACGGTTAATTTAATTAATTTCATCTCCTCTTCTCTCAGTCATTCGATATATTTTCTCTATCAACAACTCACTCACAACAGACTCGTTAGACAGTTTCATTTAATGAAATTTTGAGATATTATGTTTGATCAGGTCCCGATTTTATTGTCGCGATCAATTAATTGAATTACTTTCATCGATCGGATAAAATTCAATATCGATAGTTGTGTCGATATTATGTCATCATTCGTTTCCATATGTTATGGTGGGAGAAAGAAAGATCGTTTAATTTTCATCTCTGTCGATAATGAAGTTAATTGAATTGGAGTGACGAGGAGAGAACAATAGAAAGGAAAGATGCACTGGACTTCCTTCTTATTATTTATTTGGTGTATTTGACTTCCGAATTAAATGCATGTTAAGGGAGAAGGAAGACGAAAGTATAATATCAACCATTCATCTCTAAATATCAAGAAAATATTATTAATTTCTTCAAACATCCTCAGATAAGAATTTTCCTTTTTCATTCTCTCATCAAAGTCTCCTCATTATGATTACGTTATTACGATTCTTTCTAATAACAATGTAAAATATTTGTCGATAAAAACACAAATTTATTTTCTTTTCCGTTCGACCAAATTTGAATATATCACTATGACTCAATATATCTAAGTAGATAAAGCACTCTAATATTTTACCATAATTTTTAGATAGCAGTCGAAATCGGAAAGCATTGACAGAAATTAATGACAATAATGATCTTTATCGACATTCAATAGAAAAAGATGATAGTGAAATCATCACCGATAACTACAGTTACTCAACGAAAGCCGATCAATGTGTAACAGAAACTGTTCTACAATATTCCCGCGGTAATAGTGTCGCTCCAATGATGAACAATCGCTTAACCTCTCTCTCGACCACCTCCTCCTCTACTTCACCGTCACTAAATTCTAATTATGGTTTGCATCGAATGACACCCACCACATTCGAACGCTTCAAAATCGAACAACAATCTATCGGAGCTTTTCGTATGCCACCCAAAGATGTCGACGCTGCATTCCATTCAACTGCGTCCACACGTCAACCCACACCGTTATTAGGACCGCCCAAATGTATTACACCCAGACGGTTAACTTCGTCATTTCTGGTGGATGTGGAACGACCGAAGAAGAAATTGCATGAAACTGGAATCAATGCAATTGTTCAATCGAACGAAACTGGAGTCGGTACATCCGACGACACTTATTGGACCACAAGAGATACCGGTTCTTCTGTTAGACCGAGTCAACGTCATGTTTGTATGGAAACCGATTTATTTCAACATCAACGAGATGTCGCCCTACAAAATGAATTAGGCAAAGATGGATTAATCAAACGGTATGATCATCTCTCATCAAAGAGTTGTATGGTCGATATGGAATCGAGAGTGCACATGTGTCAAGTCTCCCACAAAGGCACCACAATGAGTAACGGAATGAGAAATAATCAGCGAAATGTCTCGTCATTCACCGATCAAATTCTTCAACGTGACGTCGCTATTCAAGAAGTATTAATTGATGAAGATATTGTAAAAGAACAATTGACTAGAGAGAAATTAATTAAACAAAGAACAAAACAAACGAACACGATAAAAAATCAGGAAAGAAATTCATCGACACAAATCGATTACAAACAATTAGGATTCGATCGAGATCCAACTAAACCGATTCCCCAGAAAACTATCGGAACTCAATTCGTTCAAAAAACCCCGACTTGTGACGCCGAAATTGATTGTTCGGTTGATGTGGACGCTAAATCGGTACAAGTGACAGGTAATCAATGGAAACGAAATGATTCGTCACAAACCGAACCGAAGCAATTAAGAAATCAGTGTGAAGGTACTAGAAAGGTGCAACAAGCCGATTCGCAAACTAATACGGGAGATGACAATTATTTAAGATATCGAACAGTGGAATGTAATACTGAACCGTTCGAAAATATTTTAGCGGAGTATGCGAGAATTTTACAAGAGGAATGGCTGAAACATTATAAACCGATTGTACCAACAATTACTCGTGGAATAAATTCGAGAGAAATTTTGAAAAAACACATCGGCTGTGATACGAAATTGGATAACGTGTTTGGATGTTGTACGGTGGGAACAGATACGTTCGATAGAGATTTCGAATTGAAAAGAAATGTGGCTGTTGGTTGGGATACGGTGAATGACAGGATTTGTGATTATTGTGATCAACGACCATCAATCATGAATCGAGGATCGAACACTGATTCGCAATGGGAAACACAACGAAATACTGGTTGTGGAACGATTATGCAAGATTTGAGGAAAAATCTTATTTTCGAATCGAACGATCAAAAGAAAACTAAAATCATTTCACCTAACCATCCGTTCCAAACATCATGCGAATATGACACATTGTTCAACAATAATCAAATTAATACATATGATACTCCTCAATCCGTCAATCTATTACAACAATGCAATAACATTTCATCGAATTATTCAACTCAAATTAATGTGGGACAAAATGAATTAGAGTTAGAAATATTTTTTAAATTTTTATAATTTTATTCAAATTTTTTAAAAAGAAATTCCATGAATAATCAGCATAATCATATGAATGATTATGAGAGAGACACTTCACAGAAAACATATTTGGTTAATCCACCTAATCGGAGATTTGCGTATGACATGAGAGAATTACATACCCTGCCAATAATCGCAGAGAAGCCCAATGAAAATGGATCATCTGATGTTTCTTCAACGAAAAACGTTCAATTTGAAATTGATGAAATGATTGTGGAAGAAACGATAGAATCGGAGAAATATCATGATAACGAAAAATATAAAAATAATTTAAAAGATATTGGAAGGAAAATTGAAAAACCATCCATATCAATTTCACCACCACCTCCATCACCACCACCTCCACCACCAACAATTACACCAACAACCACAACAACAGCTTTACATACATCTAATAGAGAAGTTGAATTCAAAGAAGATCTAAATATGACTGATCAAACGGTGAAAACGGTATTATGTACAGACAAACAATTCCTCCCGCAAATATCACCAGCTGGTAGTTATAGTTCCAATGCGAGTACGGATACAGTAACGAAAGGAAAGATTTCAAATGAAGAAGAGATATTAAAAAAGCAGACATGTGAGAAGAAGGAACAGAAGACTGTGAAATTTCGTGCAACACCAACGATCCATTTGAGGGAGCCTTCCGTGTCTTCCGATTCTCTAGAAACATCAACTGAGAAATCGTTCGATAATTTTCTTTATTATTTTCTTTTTCAAATTCTTTTCAAATCTATAGACCGGAAGTTGAATTAAATGAATCGAATTATGAGAATATCATCGATGAAGAATTGATAACTGCAACAAAAATTTTAAATGACTATCTGATGAATCCGACGAAAGCTGATAAAACGAACGTAGTTAGTTTCACTAATTCAAATCTTCTTCTTCCAATGTTCCTTTTCAAATTCATTCTAGTCGCGTGCTTTAAACATTATTCAACAAGTATGGTTTTCACTTGTCGCTCAGGAGAACGTTAACTCGAACTTAGTTATTAGTCACCTAAATATGTTCTCCTCATTTTCAAAATTATTACTTGAACGTATCGTCAATATGACAGATATAAATGTTAGTACTACTAAATATAAATTTCTCATTTTCTCTCTCTCTTTCATTATTTTAGGGTAACACAGCGATGCATTATTCAGTTTCATTCGGTCATTGGACAGTCGCTAATAAATTGTTAGAGACAAATGTTTGTGATGTAGGTACGCACAATAAGGCCGGTTATACACCAGTTATGTTGACGGCCTTATGCGAATTGAATAATGATGATGATGATACGACTACGTCAACAATGACAACGTCATCATCAAACAATTCCAATATTAGCGTTAACCAATCATTCACCCAAGCAGTTATGACGAGAATTTTTGTCGAAAGTTATCCGACTTCAATTAATTGTCATTCGTCTGGTACGGATGGCATGACAGCACTCCATCTAGCTTCTTTACATTCACGTTTACATTCCGCCAAATTGCTATTATCAGTTGGGGCGAATGTCAATATGGTTGACGTGGGTGCAACGAAACAAACGTCGATTCATATTATTTTAAATAAGTTGGGTGAAACGATGAAAATGTTGGAAGAGAATTCCAAAGTCAAAAACAAGAAACATTTTGAATCGGCCATCGAACAGACTGTCGAATATAAATTATTAGAATTATTCTTAAATGAAAAAGATGTCGATCTGAAAATTCTCGATCATGAACAGAGAAATCCAATTCAGCTGGCTGAAAAGTTAGGATTGGAAAAGATTGGCAATAAACTTAAAACGATTCGCGAACGCCTAACCAGATCACAATTAGCGAAGAACAACAGTTTATGTCTTACCAATTCTTCCAAGAATCATAAGTTGCGTCATCAGAATGTTTACCACTCACCTCCACGACGAACTGCATCAACATCAAATTAAATTTCGATTGATAAAAATTCAATTTCTTCTATTTTATACAAATAAATTATCAGATTTTTTCTAAAATAAATAAATTATCAAAATTTTTCTAAAATAAACAAATTATCGAAATTTTTCTAAAATAAACAAATTATCGAAATTTTTCTACAACAAATAAATACTCATATCAGAATTTTTCTATAACAAATTGTTCAAACAGGAATAAATTATCAAATTTTTCTACAAAACCAATTTTGCCAAAAGTAATAAAATATCAGAAATTTTCATATATCAACTAATCAAACTTTTACTAAAATTTCCAAACTCACAATCGTCAAAAAAAGAAAAAAATTATAATTTTTAATAGATTAAACCATCTCAAAACGAGTCAGATAATGATGATTAAAATGTTAAAGATAATTTATTGAAATAATTTAATTGGAAACAATTTACAATTCCGGAAATTAAAGGAATTTTACTATTGTTTAACTTTGGAAGATGTTGAGTTAAGTTTCATACAAAATTAGTTTGAGCAGTAGTGGCAAGAAGAGAAACTTCTTGAGAAAGAAAGAAAAGAGAAATTTCGTTGCTTTCAAATTTTAATTGTTGTTTTCAATGAGTGTCCGTTCTTGGGCACTCTCCTCCATCTCCGCATCATTCAGTTTAACGTCGATAAGCGAATTCACCATATCCTCCATGGACGATTTCGAATTATGAAAATTCGATTGTTGATTGGTGAGATTTTGTTGGAAGCTCTTCATTTTCTGTCCCTCATTCAAATGATCGGACATCTCCATCGAATTATAAATAACAGTTGATGCATAAGAGAATTGGGAGGACGATTCGGACAGTGAACCATATTGACGAGATGGTGGTGTGTTAAAATCATACATGACTGATGGCATAATAGATGTAATTCGAGGTCGAACAATTTCCGTTTTATTTTCCCGACTATTTAACGATTGGAATTCCGGTGTTTCCTGTTGTTGTTGTTGTTGTTGGTCGGAGTCGACTAATGAATCGTCTTCCATCAGATCTGATTCTTCCATCTCCACATTCTGTTCATTATCAATTGTTGTTGTTGTTATTGATGAATTGAGATAATCATCTTCATCTGATGACTGAATTGCATTTGGTGATCGACGGAAACTGTATCGACGTTTCTTCGATAAATCGATCGGTTGCAACGAAGTGAGACGATGTTCGGAGAGACTTGTGAGAATGTTGGTGATATAATCTTTAGCGAATTGTCTAATTGATGATGATGATAATATATTTGTGATAAGAAACGGAAAGAAACTTTAATTCAATCTCATTCCCGTCCACCATCTCTTTATTCCATTTCTCATGAGCTTTCTCAATGATATCGTGATGAATATAAGAGGAAATGGTTTGGCTATCGACTACCAAATTTGAGTTCATACACTCAGTTTCTATCGATGAAAATAAATTATAATAATCATAAAACATGTCAATTAAAAGTTTCCACTAATAAATCGAAGAATGGCACAATTCTATTAGACACATCACAAATTTCTAATGAAGACGATCGATTCCTCCAAAACATTTCCAGATATTATGAATGGGAAATGGTCCGAACGAGTATAGGCGAAGGGAAAGAGATATTGGTTGGAATGAAGACATGTGACCGAATGAAGAATAATAGAATGGAAAGCAAATTTATCGATGTTTTTTGTTATTATCTCAATTGTGAAAGAACTATAAAGATGATAAGCATGCTAATTGATTAATAAACAAATAAGAGAGATAATTCGCTTAGGCAAATGGAGCTATTAAAATGGAAGATTTGAACGGAATTATTCGAACGGAATAGCAATCATTTATTTTCCTTACCAACACACACACACACAAACACACACATACACATACACAAACGCACAAAGAGAGATGTGTAAAGTGTTGTATTGGAAGAAATGAGAAGAATAATAAATTTAATAAGAAATCATTCAAATATTTAGAATCATTCGATTTGAATGACAACGAAAATATATTACATTGAATGAATAAACTCCGAATCATTGATGGAAACGAATCTTCTTCACAATTCTCATCATTTGCTGTGACTTTCTTCTCCTTTTTCTGCTTTTTTTTTTAAAGAAAACTTGTAAATCGAGTGATCATTTTTTTATACAAGAAAATATCGATCTCTATTATCAATTACATAATAATAAAGGAAGTAAAATTTGGAAAGGAATAATAAATTTTAAAAAAAATGAGTGAATTGATTGATTGAGAAGAATGGAAAGAGAGTGAGAGAGAGAGAGAAGGATGATTATTGATTTCGATCAATTTTCCGAAATAATTCAATAAATCATCATTATCATCATCGTCATCACTCATTCACTTCATCGTAATCAAGTGGGAGGTATGGTGAGAAGAGAAATTAATTCGATAAATTAAAAATCTTTTACACAATTCTCGGTCTGGTGGAAGGAAATTTTTGGATTCTTTTTTTTTCCCCCGTCACAAAATTCATCGTCACAAAGAAATTAGTAGAGAAGAATTTAATGATGAACTAGATCATATCATATTCACGTTTATGATGATGTTGACATAACAAAGCACGTGCAAAGGAGTGAAAGGAAAAATAATAATTCTCTTTCAGAATTCTTTCAATTACCATCTCCCACATTGATGATTCGATTGGTATCTTCTTTCAGAATGATGTCATTTTCCATTCCGTCATAGCCATTCTCCGTGATGATAATTTCATCCATTTTCTCAACAGTAACTAAATTATCTTTATCTGAATCATCGTCTTCCATCAGCTATCATCAGAATGGTTTTTCAATGAACGATAAAAAAAAAAGAAAAAAAAAGGAACTTCATTGATGATATTTGCATTCTCCAGAATCTCTCCATCACCAGCACTGACACAATTAAACTTCTCCAAACTGCCTTTCACCATTTCCATTTCGCTATTCTCTCGATTGACATGAACGAAATCGATTTCCGTCCTTTCAACAATCTTTAAGGAAAATGGAAAATAATAATTTGATTTGTTTCATTTGAAAATGAGAGAAATAACTTCAACATTTTTCGGCGTTGTCGATCGAGTACTCGTCGTCTAAATTTAATTTATTGAATAATTTAATAAAATTAATTAAATAATTAATAGAAATTTTCAAATAAAAAAAAAACATTTTCGTCTTCGATATCTTTCGTATTTTTGATAAAAGATATTTCTCCTTTTTTCCATTCGTCTGATTCGATCACATTCTCATCCGATTCATTACCACCATTCTCCGAATAGAATGCCATTCTTGCCAATTCTTTCGCTTCTCTCATGGACATGGCAGAAATGGTCGATTGATTTTTTAAACTCTCATTTATTTTTTCATTCATTTCCTGAATATAATTCTCCTCTTGTTTCTTCAACGAGTCAATCTCTTCTTTATCAGATAAGGATACTGACGGTTTGAGTGAACTCAGTTCAAATGAACCACCACCGTCACGGAATGATTTTGTAATGTCTTTAATTGTGGGAATGACGTCACTGATGATCAATCCAGCCGATTCAGTTTGTTCTTTCGTCAACTCTTCACCGCCACAATATTTCGCCCTCAAATTCTTTTCTAATTCATCTAATTCGATTGGTAAATCGTCGTCATTCTGGACAATCGAATGAATACAATCGTTAACTATCGTCTCCACATAACCATGATCTTCGGCAACGGAAATTAATCTCATCGTCATTTTTCCAACTAATTTGATGGATTCGTTCTCGGGCGGAATTTCACTTTGAGGAGGGACATTCTGTGCTAATGAAATTGCCTCCACTAACCGATTGGAAACGCGTTCGCCGATTAAAGCTAGAATTTCCGTTTTATGTTTTCTCACATATTCACGTTCGAGAGAACTGATGAAAAATTTGGTGGGCGAATTCCTGTTCATGTCGATACCGCTGTCACCGTTCTCGGTGGAGATGTTCTTCAAATTCTTTACATTCTCGTTGATGATCTTCTGATTCTCTTCATCCGACAATTTGACGCTCGTCTTACAACTATTCTTCTTTCCACTCCTCTTTTTCTTATTCTCTAATTTCTCCTCGTGATGATCGGTGGCTTTGCTAGATGTACAACCCATAACTGAGGATGTTGAATGGAATTTGTTTAAAGTTTCTCTTTGAAAATTTTGTTGAATTCGAATTAAAATTCGAATTGAAATATTTACGTGTCTTTTGAAATGGGTGAAAAATGTCGTTTCAATAATTTAAAATTCAATTTGTAAAATAAAACATATCTACAGATGAGAAGAAGAAATAGAAAAAATTAGAATGATTCCACTTAATCATCAAAACTTCATTTCCCTAATAATTACATAATAATCATTTTCAAATGTAGACAAGACAAATGAATGTACTTAAAGGAGGGAGAGAGGGAAAGAAAGAAAAAAAGAAAGAAATAATAATATAATTAATTAAGAAGGTTAAAATAACAAAAACTAATTTTCAACACCAAGAAACTCGTAACAACATTAACCAAACCATTGGAAGTTAATGTAAACAGAGTGTATATGGGGAAATGTTATTTCATTCTCTGGACATTTGTTAGACATCTGACTGTAAACAAATGATGGGAGAGAATCCATCCCATTTACTTCGGCCATTCCCAATTGCAGGTTCGTCCAACTCATATACGTCCACAATAGAATAAATTTCTTTTGTTTATCATCTCATCAAATTGAAATTTATTCAATTCATCAAACTTCTATTCAGTTGGTCAATTCATATCTTCTACTCGTCGTATTCGAAGAAGGAAGATTTCGGTCAAATGATTTCATTCTCTTTCTATCTATCCTATCTTATTCTACATCTTTATTCATCTATTCGTTTCAATTCAGTTGGTTCGTAAATGGTTCATATAAATATATGCGTATGCACCATCCACCCTTCCACCATCAAAATTCGATGGAACGGAATATGATGGACACAAATCATACTTCCTCATCTCCAAAGCTTCCATCCTCATTCATGTTGTTGTTGAATTTTTGAAAAGATGGAATTCTTTTCCGGTTGAAGATAAGAATGAGAAACGAATTAAAATTTGGTGACAATCTGTCTGGTTAGTTTGATCGTGAATGAGATCCCATATCGTCTAACGGAAAGATGATAATTGAAAGTGAAGAAGGAATTTCTGATAAGAAACAATTCTGACATATATTCTCTCTTATATACACTTTACATGAAACTAGTTGGGAATACGCTATCACAATTAGTCCCACTGACTTCCACTCCAACAGAGAAAAGGTGAAGTGAAGAAAAAAAGGACAGAAAGAGAAAGAGAAAAATTTACATAAATAACAATTGGAGAAATCTTATTTCCATTATCGCTATAAATTTCAGGAAATGTAAGATCATCATTGGGAGGAAGAAATTCGTTCAATAATTATGGGAGAAGCAGCTGACAATACGGAACAATTATCTCTTCTTCCCATCGCTCACATCGTTAGAGAAATAAAAGTAAATGAATTAACCAAATGAGATTAAGGAACAACCTCTCCACTAATTGCTTATTATGATTGGAGAATAATATAAAATCACACGTACACCACATTTCCCTTATGTAAGAAGTGAAGTGTACTTAACTATACGTTGTACAACGGAATTCTATTCAATTAAGCTTAACTTTTAAATTAAATTAATTAATTAAAATTAAAACTTTTACTTTTTTCCCAAATCAACTACTGGTCGAACCAATTCGATATGGAGGCATAAGTAATTGGGCAATAATTTAAATTTCACTTACCAAAACAGATATACGAATAACCAACATCAATTGTTGCCGAAAGCATTGTGACTTGAGTTCTTTTTATTGGAAAAAATGGGTATCGCCAAAGGAAAGAAATCGAAAAGTTCGAAAACGATGAAAAAGAAAGTTTACGAGACTTTGTCAATGAAAGACGAAAAATTTCGGAGATTAATGAATAATTTAGTAGATGATGTATTTGACAAAAAGAAGTTTCATGTTTATGCTGAAGACGATGATGAGGATGGTCGTTTGATTTATTCAACAATTCTTAATAAAGTTGTAATTTCTACGAATTAATTCATTCTAATTTGACAAATAGACAAATATAAGTCAAAACAATAATAAATTCTATACAATCCAATTATTGGTCGACGACAGACCTCACTATTACGTTTGTCTACATTGGGGTCGTGTACAATACAAAGGACAAAAATCCCTCCAATCTTTCAACGGCAAATTGGATAAAGCGAAACAATTCTTTTATGATAAGTTTAAATTTTGCAATTCTTTTCATTGTATTCCTTTTTCTTTAAAGATTATTTGCTAAGTCGGGGAATGAT
The DNA here is from genome assembly GCA_023231475.1 of Seison nebaliae. NCBI lineage: Eukaryota > Metazoa > Rotifera > Pararotatoria > Seisonacea > Seisonidae > Seison > Seison nebaliae. The sequence goes on from JALJEE010002316.1 coordinate 126,400, forward strand.
TCGTTGACAAATATAGAAAATATCGCGAATAAATATCAGATAGTTGAAATGGATATCGATTCGATGATGGAGGCGGAAGAGAAACGGAATGAGAAACAAATTGAAATTCCTCAAAGTAAATTGGCAACGAAAATTCAGGAGTTGATTGAATGGATATGTGACATAACAAATTTGACATCGTTCATTAATTTGAAACATTTCGATGAAGATCGAATGCCATTAGGGAAATTGAGTGAGAAACAAATCTTGAAAGGATATGAAATATTAAAAGATATTGACAAATATTTAAGAAAACATCAAGCTATTGAAGAAGTTGAAAATCGTGTGTTATTACGAAGTGATCGAAGAAAAAAATTAGAAGTAACCACTTCGTGTTCTCGGAAATCTTTAGACGATTTAACTTCCAAATATTATACGATTATTCCACATAAGTTTGGGAGAAGTCGTCCAATAATAATTAACAATAAAGAACTGCTACAATCAGAAATGGACCTACTTAAAGTTCTATCCGATATTGAAATGGTGAACGAAATGTTTGAAAATAAATTCACAAATGTTTTGAATCCGATCGACAGAAAATATGCTCAAATTGGATGTAAGATTACTTTTATCGATAAGTCTTCAAAAATTTATAAAGTTTATTTTTTATTATTTATTCAACTTCGAAAATTTCAATATTTCAACTGTTTATTATTCAGATATTGAATGATTATTTAGAACTGAATCATTCTACTGCCCATTCTACTTATAAGTTGGTATTAGAAGAGGCGTTTGAAATAGAAAGAGAAGATGAAATTAGAAATTTTGTGTCGATGGAGAATCAAAAATTATTATGGCACGGATCTCAACTCAGTAATTGGGCGGGTATTTTAGGTAAAGGCTTGTTGATTGCCCCAAAAGAAGCTCCGAAAACCGGATCAATGTTCGACAAAGGAATTTATTTTGCCGACTCATCTAGCAAGAGTGCAAATTACAGTTTTAACAAGTCCAATGTTGGTTGTCTAATTTTATGTCAAGTGTCTCTGGGAAAGATATACGAAACGTTCTCGGCTGATTATAATGCCAGTCAAACCGTAATAAAAAAAAAATGTGATTCATTAAAGGGTGTGGGAAAGACAGCACCCGAGCTTTCTACCCACGTCAAAATCGAATTAGACGATGAACTGGTAACTGTTCCTATTGGTCGTTGTGCTAATGTGGACAAAATTGGAAAATATTCATTAATACATAATGAATATGTCGTCTACAGTACAAATCAAGTAAGAATTCGTTATCTGTTGAAAATTAGATATGATGATATTACTTAAAAATTAATATGAATTAAAATATATTTTAATTAAATATTTTAAAATTTTATATTGAATGAATCGTTCTTCAAACGGATAGTTTTTTCTTGGTAAATAAAAATGCAAATTTTCAATAGAATGTTACAAAATGTTTCATTTAGATTTCTGAAATTGATTAAGAACAAAAATGGATATCGAATTAACACAGACAACAATACTCTGCTTTAGTCTCAGTGTAAGGGGGTTATTGATAACGTCTGTGCCATGGCCCATATTGTCAACAAGATATTTTCATAATCATATTAACGAAATGTCAGTTTCAACGTTACGAAATATTTCATTTTGGTGTTTGAAATTAATTCAGAACAACAATGGATGTCGAATTCGGACAGTTCTACAATTTTTTGAAGAGTTAGGGACACTTTGACTCTCTTTTTTCGGTATTATAGGACACCTCTAAGCCTTGGTTACAAATTAAGACAGTTCTATGCCTTTTAATAATGTAATTAATACTTCTAGTCCTCGTTAAATTATTTTCCGACATTTCTACCCCTTCTCGTAACAAGACTTCTTGGAGGTTTCTGCAAAGTTATTTTTTAACTTTATCTAAAGAAAGATTGTTCTCAAAGGAAATGTTTATTTATTGAAGATGAAAGATGAAAAGATAAGAAGTTTACAAAAACAAAGATATTATTTGTGATTAAAGTAAAAAATTATTTTAATCGTTGAAATCATGTAAAAATAGTCATAAATGGATTTAGTCTAAATTTCTTAACGTTTCATATTTTTAATTTTCCGAGTTTTTCTTCTCTTTTTTCGCCTTTTAGGAATAAATTTTATTGAAGTTGTTCATAATTGATAAGAGAAATTTCAAAAATAGAAAACAAAGGTCTGTTTAACGGAATTGTATACTTCCCCGCGTTATTTTTTCCTTCAACCAAAGGTGGAAAGAAAGTTAGGTGGAAAATTTGGATTATCATGCATATAACGACCTTCTTCAATATAACCGTAAATTATTTTCGCTTCCTTAACTATGTCGGATATTTCATTCAGAAAAAAGAGTAAAAGTATTAATTACGTTATTAAAAGTTTAAATGAACTATCCTAATTTGTAAAAGAACGCGTAACAGTGTCTAATTATACGGAAAAAGGAGAAGAACTGTCCGAATGAAAAGCGTAGAACTGTTACTTTTTGAAAAAATAATCAAAGGGAATATAACTGTCAGTTAACGGAATTAACACAGACAAGAATATTCTTCATTACTCTGACAGCCTTTATACAGACAAGTATTCTCTGCTTTATCCTGTGTGTGTAAGAGAGTTAATATGGAACAATTAAAATAATCTATAATTTTAAGTGTCAGTGTGAGATCGTGAATTTATTCAAGATAATTACGTACTTCGTTATTAAGAGAGATAAATTTTCGTTTTATGACCATAAAGCTTTTAATCTGAAAATTAGTTATTCCAGATAATTCACGTATTATCTGAATAAGCTTTTTATCCATTTTTCCTAATTATTAGCATGTTGAACAACAAAATGTGATTATTAAAGAACTACATAACAAAAATGAATTCGAATGAAAAGATTTGTCGTAAAGATCTCATGGAGGACATAATAGCAGTTATTTGAAGCTTTTCTTCTATCTTTAAAAAAAATTTTTTAAAGCTCGGTCGATTTGATAAAGATTCGATTGATCTAAAAATATCGTCATTGGAGGAGTTGACCAATCATTCTACTTTGAATCCAAAAAGGGAATTAGATAAAAGTAAACCATATCAACGATTGATGAGAAAGATAGATAAAAAGTTTCGCTTATTCCATTTCATTTCAACACCATTCTTTGTAGGAGGCGTCGAGAAGAAAGAAAGAGGAAGGTAGATGAATCCTTATCTCCTTCCCAACCGATAACGAAAGTGACGAAGATCGTTTCTTAGACGATTTCCTATTTTCATTTAACGATTATTCAAATTTTTTAAAAATACATCTTGAACGCTGCAAATTATTAATTGAATTGATAAGAAAAATAAGAATTTATTTTGTACAGTTTTTTTTCATAAATAAAAATCCTTTCGATTATTAATGATGACCATAAGCTTTTGGATGATCACGATTATAATTCGGACTGGGATGTGTCGTATATTGATTATATTGATTGTCATTCGGTTTTCGATATTCTGATTTTGGTGGATCTAATAATCCACCCGATTTACCCATATTATTTGGCATGATGTTGTTGTTCTTGGTTGGGAGATCGCGATTATCTAATAATGGTTTGTTGATATTTTCTTGTTTGATTGGTGGATTGAAACGATTTTCTGGATGGAATAAAGCGGAATAAATTTTTTTATCAATCATATTTAATCGATGCATAATTTGAACGACGGCATAAGCCAATTGTGGATTGTTGAGTAATAAGGACTTTGTTTCCGGTTCATAATCATCTTGCATTCTTTTCAAATGTCTTATCACATTTGTTAATTGTTCGGGTGAGGTTTGATTGAGAACGGTAAAAACTAATTTCTCTGCGTCTTCTTCTCCCACAATTCTACCGTGTTGTCGATATTCATTGATCAATTCTTGATTATCATTCATTTGTTGATTATTTCCGTTCGTCTTATTATCCATTGACATACTATCCATATCTTCATTATTTCCATGATGATATGAATGATGGTATGGTGACGAATTGTACAACATTCCAGAACCATCAACATTATTTCCAGTGGAATTGCTCGTCGAATTATTCATCGGTTGGAGATTGGACGTATTTGAATTATTTGCCCCAGTAGCTCGATCTACTCGCAGATTTTTCCCGCGGAAATCTTTATTATTCAAAATTCTAATAGCTGCAGTTGCGCTACTCGAATCCATAAATTCACAAAAACCATATCCCTTCGAATTACTTGTCTCCTTATCCACCATAATGCGGAAACTGACAACCGGTCCGATCGAACTAAAGAATGTCTTCAATTCACTTTCCGTTGCCGACGGTGCAATGTTACCGACGAATACTGATCTCGATTTATCATTATCATTTTTATCCTCATTCCTTTTCATTATTTCGTAAATGGATTTTTCGAAATATTAATCTAAGCCAAACATTGGAAAAAACTCCAATTCCTTTCATTTCTCCAAATTTCTCAATTCGTCTCTAATTAACTAAATTGAATGACCTGAATGGAAAAGTCGATGGATAAGACGACGGAATTATATCGGTAGACAACCAGAGAGTTGGATCGTGAATAACGGAAACGATGGCAACGATCGACAATAATTTGCAAACAAATTGAATTTATTGAATTTCTGTAATAATCGGCTGACCTTCAACTCTAATGGAATTCAGCATAACATAATTTTCTCGAATTAGTAACCATCTACTACTTCCAACCGAATAATAACAAAATAATTTTTGATTCGACCAAAATGTTTCCAATTCTTAATAAGTTGCAATTGCAATTGTTGATGCAATTTTTTCGCCAAACACTCAAATTTTCCGTCTTCATTAAAGAAATAATCATGTTGTTTCATTCAGTTCGTTAAATTAATCTCACCTTAAACCGTTCAGAAACGATTGTAAATTACATGTTAATTGGTTATCAGTGACATTTCTATGTTTCGTTTATTTATTATTTAAAAAAAAACGTCATTCGATTATGATTTATATCACATCATTATTGTCATAAGTTTCAATGATTATCAATTATAATTTCCAAATTGTTATATCCTACCACTTCACCCTCTTGCTAATTTAAAGAATTCTTACAATGATGCAATGTCCACCAGCACTACGACTGAAAGAGATTGTATCTAAACTACACGACAAATATGGACACATTGGGCTTGAAATGTTATCATTAATACACTACGAAAAGAAAAGTCACTCAATCTCTTCCCTTTCGTCGCTATATTTAAGTAAGGATACTACATATCGTCTTTTTGTTTTGCTCACAGCATTCTAGCAGAAATGATATTTTTGTTGCATCAGTTGAATATGTATCATCTTCCATTCTTACTTGAAAGAAATGTTGATTGATCCATTTGTAAGTTGTATGTTCGTTCGTTCGTTCACTAATACGTGTACGTACAGTTGATACGCATAGTATATGCAAACATTTTATCCAGAAATTAGATATAAACAAAATATACGTATACATGCACACTATGCATACAATTAACGCAAAGAAAATATTATTTTATCAAATATTCTACTTTCGCTCTCATTCATTATTCATCGATAGAATAATTCACAAAAATTTCACTTAATTCACCATTATCCTTTTCCAATTCAACAATCTCAACCTAATAATAGGTAAATCATTTGTTGATGAATATTCCACTAATGATAATTCGAATAATTATGCTTTTCCAAAAAAAATTCAGTTTTTCCCTCTCAAATTCACCTCCCACTGAAATTTCCCAATTTTCTATGACGTCATAATTTCTGATAAAAAGCCGATGACTAATAAAGTCTCAAAGAAATATTTAGAGAGATTTCAATCATTCGACACAGAATTCTTCATTAAATTTACCTCTCACAGTTTTCATGTGGTATGCAGATGTCGGTGGTTGATGTTCTCCGAAGGAGAGGCAATATTCATGCAAGTAACTTCTCCGATTGTTTCACCATTTGTGATGATTGTACATCCAACAAACCTAACTATTCATCGACAAGACTTCCTTCTCATGAGAGTGTCACAACGAAACTATCTCATCGAAAATGTGTTGTTGACAAGAAACATACAATAAGTGATGATCCATTACCATCATTATCGATAATTAAAGTTTGGCAATCATCTACATCTCACATTTATTTCCATACATATCATTCTTGATCTCTATCCAATAATGATGTTCCAATGTCATTCACTTTTCATTTATAAAATTTGAAAAAATTTCCGAGAATTACCATATATTTCCTTATAAATTATTTCTTAACAATTATGGAATTTATTCAATTTAATTTTTTCTTTCATTTAGAATGAAGTCACATCAACATCGGTGAATGAAATGAAGAAATTAAAAAACGAAACAAATACATCAGATAACATTCTCTTAATCGATCAATTGATTACCATCAAATTCCATACGTTGATGACATTCAGTCTCATATTGCCATTCTTCTCCATATTCTTCTGTTTATTCTCTTCCCTGATATTCAAATGGAATGATGTCAACTTTGTCAAATGCAACGTTTATTTTTCTAATTTATCTATCGATTATTTTTTTTTTAATTTAATGATCATTTTTATTGAAGGTGGGAAATTTCGTTCCAAGTATCAGTGCCGTTACCGGTATATTTCCACAGGCCTTCGTCTGGAGAATAGGCATCGGATTCCATTTGGCTCCACGATTTCTCGTCATTTATTTATATTTCAAATTCTACGAAAGATCGTGTAAACATATCGAGAATCGATTTCCACATTTCCTTCGTTACATCAATTCGTTACTCGTTCTAACTGAGAATATTTGTTTAATACTTGTTACATATGTCTCCAACAAAGACAATTATAGTTTCATTTATATATTTCAAATTTTTTCAATAATTTAAATTTTTTTAGTTGTACATGAACGATCGTTTATTATGTTTCTGGCCTGCTCACTCCTCCATAACATTACCACAATCATTCTTCACCGATTTTATTGTCCATCGGTAAGTATAGTTTTCATATGATTTGTTTCTTCAATTCAATTTTAGAATGATGAATCGTTAAGAAGGAAAATATTTATGGCATCCGGTTGCTGGATAAGCACAGCATTTCTCGTCTTTTTCCATCATTTACATATTATAAGCTGTGTTCCCTATGGTTCGATTTGATTATTGAAGGAAATTTTAAATTTTTTTCAGCATTCTCCTTGTTCGCTTTCTTCGAGTATATCCTGGTCATATTCAATATGGGCTTCCATTATTCTGCGTTAGAAGACTTCCCTCATTATCAATTGATGATCGCTCATCCAAATTGAGAAATTGAATAAATTAATATTTTTTTCATAGTTTTATTTTTTCCACTTTGGGAACGAATGATAATTCTTTTACGCTTGTTCAAATCAAACTCTCATTATATAAGTTATATGGAATATAATCATAATTTTGGAGGCAAAGGAAAATAAATAATAGTTTTTCTTTTCATTTGACATAAAAGAAAAGTTTAAGCAAATTAAAAAAAAACTTTATCCGAACGAAATAAATAGCGAAAATTTATTCAATATTCATAATAAATTCCACACACTTCTCACGATCACAATATTCATCATTCTGATATCTCTTCTCCTTCTCTTCTTCCAACTTCTTCTGGTTGAGCATCTGCTCTAACAAATATTGTAGACGTTTAAATCCAGAACCATTTAATATGTCGTGGATAGAAAATAAATCTTTTTCAGCCAAACATAACAACCGGAAGCGACAATTGGGACAAACGTAAAAATTCTTTCGTAATTTCAATAGATAAACTAATTTCTCATAAGTCGTTCGATCTAACAAGTTCTTGCAGAAAGCTCTCGATAAAATTTGACGGAAATGTGTATAATTGATTTGAGGCACAGGAAAATCATCGGCTTCGGGTCCAGGATAATTTTTGTATAATTCAGGCCACAATAAATGTTTTGGCATTTGCTCAATTTTTCGATTGTTTAGAATATTTTGAAATCAATTCAATTTTTCCGAATTCAACTTCTTCTTTTCGTTCGTCATATTGATGAGCGGCAATCGATCTTCTCTCTCGTTATTTCCATTCATCCAACGATTATTATTCAGTTTGAAATTGAATCGATTTTTCAAATGAGGAGAGAAAGGGAATTTCCTTCTGATTTTCTCCGATCGAGTTTTCTCCGAGAAAAACGATTGGAAGAAAGATGGTCGATTTTGTGTGATGTTCGTTTGACAACGAACATCCGATTTCTTTTCCGGATCACGATGAGGTAAAATTGTCGAATTCGTTTTCTTTGTGGTTAAGAGCAATAAAATATCGAATAATAAATCATTATTCTTCTTCATATTCGATCCATTGACAGATGAATTATTTGTACCGCAACGTATCAATTTTTTAGATAGAGATTTGTTGAATTCTCTCTCGTATAAACATTCGATACAATTCGGATAGAGAATGTTACAACCACGATGACGATATGAAGTATGTGAAGTTTTCGTTCGATATTCAATTTCATTCGATACCATAGATTCATCAGAACCATCAGTCGATACGGATGACTCGGAAATGGATGAAGAAGATGATGGAAAGTGAATGGAGTTTTTGGGATCTCTCTGCATTGAATGTCGATGTTCCATCGTCCAATTTTTCGTGTATCTCTCAAGTTGTCTCAATCGATATGCTCGTTGCATCGAATCGCCATTGACGTGAGAGAGATATAGATATTTCTTATAATTCGTATTCAGTTGTTGCATACTTCTCTGTAGATCGAGAACATCGTGAAGAACTCTCGAATAAAGAACCGTATCGATGTCGGTTAAGATGTCCGATGTTTTACCCACGTTCTTCCGACGAAGTGTCGCTGATTGTATATGTCGCTGACGACATGAACAATGATCGTTCATTTGCATTAAACGGAATGAGAATGATGTTGTGTGGAAAGGATTGTGTGTGTTGAAGGCAGATATGGTTTTGATTGATTATCATTCATAGAATTGCAGACGTGAATTACTAACCATTCTTATTGTAAGATGTATTTGTCGTAATTGTTTTATTTGTTAATTTACTGATTATGTTTGAGAATTTGGGGTAGTTTCGAAGGAGAAGAACATCTTGAGGAAGGAGAATGTATATGAGATTATTGTTGAAGAAGATGATGATAATGATGGAGAAGCATTTTGAAAGACAAGAGATAAGCAAACAAAAAAATTTTATTAATTATTTTAAATTCAATTCGGAAATTATGCAGAAATATTATACATACTTAACAAATCAATAAAGAAGCGGATGGAGAATATTGGAGCGCTAATATGAACATCATTGGAGAAGTGGAGGAAGCACTTTCGATTATATCATATGCAGCCATGTCCACGACTACTTAGCTGGAGTGTAAAGATAATAAACCATCATCAACAAATGTCCTCGTCGTTAATGATGGGAATATGTTCAGTTATGGAAATTAGACTTCTTTCTTTCATCCTCTCCCGTCACTTCGTCGAGTAGTGTCGGAGAACTACAGACATTGTTGATGACAAGGACTATGATGTAGATTATCATGATTATCATGTTCTTCATAATCATAAGACTTATTGTTGCCAACAATCATGAAGATTAGCATAAGCTCAATAAAATAAATCTGCCAGTTCAAATTTTGTAGTGAGCGAATCGGTTGCAGTAGACTAATTATCGTGCATTTGTAGTGCACATCCATCATTGTGACATAGGCACAACTTATTGGAATGTTAATCATATCTCAAATTAATATGTTATTATTTGATTGAGCATTAACTCATCTCTTTGAAAGTTGTTTAAGGTAAATGAAATTTACTAATGAAAATAAAGAAATGAATATATAACTGGACGATTTTTGGTTCAAGTACGTGAACTCAACTCTTCTACCAAACATCAATCAATCTCATCATTTATTATCGACTTAATAGTGCTCTATTCTTCAATAAGTCGATGCATGTGCACAATCTGTGCACAACCATACTCAGTCAGTTTATTGGAATTAATTGGATTGTAAGTGAATAGACATTAAGTCCAATCTTTAGTTTTCTTTTCGGAAATGATTCATAGAAAGATTAGAGTAATATGTTTAGATGTCGAATGCACAATTGGAACGATGCACCTTTCAATAAATATTTCATTGTGATAATCTCTTTTTAATAAAGAATCGTTCCTAATTTTATCTCAAAGGAAACTCCCATATCTCCTCGTATACTACTCGCTTTTTCATGAATATTAATTACACATCAACTATCGTTCAACCAATAATGGTAAATCGATGGGAGAAACAATAATACCATACATACCGATATGCCAAGTTAAAATAAAGGAAGAATAATTTGTTTCCTGAATGATTGGGGGAAGAAAACTGTCGATTATGTCATTTGCATATCAACATTCTTATAAAGTTATTCTTGTGCCCATGTTAATTTGGAGTCGACTCCATTGAAGATTTCGTTAAGGTAAGTGTTCGATTTGATTTGAAACTCGAGAACGAAGCAAGATAATAGAGTCGAACATATCTCTACTTGTCAATATTGAAGTAGTCTATTCGGACGACTGATTGAATTATCATATTATTTCAAAATTAATCATTCCTTCATTCCTATATGTCTAATAGTCATTTTTTTAGATTACTTACTTCTCCCATTAAATTTGACGACGTACCTCGATAATGTTATTTACAACACATGTCCATTCCTACCAACTTTAGTGCACTCTCATTTATAGATAGGACATATCCGCGAATTATCTTTTCGGACAACCGATGACATTCTCCTAAAACATCGCGTTCCATTTAACGGAACTAATTAAATTAATTAAGAAATTAGAAAGAGGTGTAGATGTGTGAATATATTAACATTTACTTAAAATAACTATTATTTTTAGGACTTAAAAGTTGGAAGTTTTTTTATTTCAAAAAAAAAGAAGAAAACACATTTCCCATCCTTCTCCTTCAATTTCCTCATGTAAAGAAGATCATTCTTCTTAATTGCTCTTCCGCTTAACCTGGCTACTTCTTCTTCTTCTTCGTCTACTTCTTCTTGTTATTAATGTTGAGGAGATTCAAATGAATAAACGAAATTAATGAAATATGAAAATCTTCTTCCGAATGAAACAATGTCATTAATTATTTAAAGGAGGAAATTTGTCGGTAGTAGAGACGTTTATCGAGATAACCATGAGTTACAGTTATGAGGAAAACAAACAAAACCTCATGAGAAATTGTCCAGTTTTCTATTTTATTTTTGAATAATTATCTGTTATTCACATCTAATCTTCATCTATTCATTTGTTGATTATTTGAATTAAACCTCATAATTGTAACCTTGAAACGAGAATGATTCATCATTTTCCCACCGTTTAATTGAGTTGTAATTCGCATGAGAATACTAATTTAAAATGCTTCACTTCAATTATAAAGACATTCATTTTTGAATTTCACTTGATTTTCGTTACGGAAAATTATTTTTATTTTTTCCACCTTCCACCATGCATTGTATGTCGGCCATCTATCTCACAAATGCTGACCCTCACGAATGTCAAAGATGGTTCCGAAAAATCTCCCAAATTTTACTGCTCTGTCCCACATTCAAGAATCGTCAACCGAAAGACGGAGGAAATTATTCCGATTATTTATCGATAGATCAATATCGATATATTAGTCGTTTGTGTATGGCAGAGAAACAGATAAAGGAATTGCCATCGCAATTAAAACACACAATCGTTCCATTCTACGAACAAATGCCACCTCTCAACAATGTGAGTAGTAAACCTCAAGAGACCAAACGAAAGACGACCCGTTCAACAACGACGAATAAGAGAAAGCAGAAAAGGAAGACGAAGAAGAAGAAAATTCCGAAAAGAAGAAATTTTAATTTGATCCGAAGAAAAAGACCGAAACTGTTGAAAAAGAAGCAGAAGAAAGAGAAAGAGAACGAGAACTTTGACGAGGGCGATAAAATCGATTTGATACAAGACATTGACAATTTGAGAAACGTGTAAAATAAATTTTTTCTCCATATTTCTAATGACTATTTTCTTTTTAAAAAGTAAATTAAATTATAAATATTTGAATCTAGGACAAAACGGCAATCTTTTATATTTTTTTCTAAAAAATGAGAAATTGGACAAAACGGCACTCTTTTTTAAACATAACTTTTTGAGTCTGAGATTTTGAGAAAAGAAAATTCCTTATCTACTTCTCTCTCTTTCAATCAATAGAATAGACTAAAAAAGTATGTATAAAAAAGGGTGCCGTTTTGTCTAACGATAGGAACTAACGATTAAATGAAACATAATTTTAAGGTGCTAAATAAATTTTGTGAAGAAATTTCAGATAAGTAAATTATAATGTCCATCTTTAATGAATTTGAAGGGAGTTAATCATGCGATTCATGATACATGATCCCATTTGGACGGTCGCCATCATAATTAATTCATTAACGATAATTATATCATCGACAATAGTATATCATTTGACATTTGAAGCAGAATATTATTATAGTTTCTTTCCTTCTTTTCCTGCAAAATATAAAAACGATTTTCGTAAAAGATTTTTCAAAAAAATTCTTGAAATTTTTTCTCGTAATTTTCGTGAGCAGGATGAATTATTTCCGTAAAATCTTCATTATCTTTCTATTGTTATTCGTTTCGTTAACGAATTCGATGCATTTGGAAAATAAACGATATTTCGGTTTACTAATGAGCAGGAACAATAATGACGCGGACAAATCAAACGATTATTTTCCAATGATGTATATCGGACAGGACAAACATGTGTCGACATTGCAGAGAATATTAAAGTTTTAATTTATCTCACACATTTTCTTCTCATCTACCTCAATAATTGTAGTCAATTGAAAACGGAGACGAAATGGAGAAAACCGAAGAATTATTTCGAGAATCCATATTTGAAATTTTAGAAAAATTCTTCTTAAAATCTTTATTCGTAATTAATTAGAAAATGAATTAATTTAAATAAATTCTTATTGTCCCGTTGGCATCGTATCGGTAAGTTTTTGAAATGTTCGATTTTTTATATGAGTTTTCTTCAAGTCGCTTAATGTCATACTGTTGATATCTTCGTTTTCTGAATTTATCGAATTCTTCTCGCTAATTACTTTTTTAATTTTTTTTATTGATCGTTTAATATCACTATCGTATAGTAGTTCGGCTTGGATATGCTTATATCGATAAATGAAGTAACTGAATATGATGACGGAAAGAAATAATTGAGTGAGAGAGATACCTAAAATAGTTTTCGTTATCACTTCACAGTAACTGGACTCGCAACTAATGCGGAGGAGAAATGGCTGAACTTTCTCTTTCGACATCTCCACATCGTTCCCATTTAATTTGGCGAAGAAAGTTACGAAAATGAAAGAGGAGAACATATTCTTATTTGGAGTTTTCAATAAAGAATGGGAATAAATGAAATGAAAGTAATTTGAAAAATCAAATTTTTTCAGATTTTCCTTCTGAAATAGTTAGAGAATGAGTTCGAGTAAATTCGTCTTTAACTTTTCCACTTCTTTCTTATGTAATTCACCGATTCCCACGGCAGGTGCAGAAATCGGTGGACGTCCATGATAATGAATTTTCGTTCTTAATAAATGACGAAATCGAGCGTCAATAAATGACCAACATCCACCATTTTCCGGTTCTTCTTGTGACCAGATAATTTTTTCACAATTTTCAAATTTTGAGAGAATATCATGCAATTCCATCGCTGGAAATGGTACCAATTGTTCCAGACGAATCAGTTCGACATTATTGTAATCTGCTAAAAGTTCTTTGACTAAATAATAATGACGTCCGGAAACCAGAATTATAGTTTTAATTTGAATTTTCGAATTTTTCTTTTCGGGAATGACAGGAAGAAATTTCGTTCCCATCGACATTTCCTCATAAGTGGAAATACATTGGGGATGTCGTAACATTCCTTTTGGTGTTGGTATGATTAGCGGTGTTCTAAAATTTCTTTCAATTTGTCGTCGTAATAAATGGAAATATTGAGATGGTGTTGATGGATTTGATATTTGAATATTGATGGTATCGTCATCGATTTTCGTTTGTTGACTATTGGTCAATTGGAGGAATCGTTCGATTCGACATGACGTATGTTCCGGTCCCATACCTTCATATCCGTGTGGTAATAATAGAACGAGTGCTGATTGTAATAACCATTTTGAATAAGCAGAAGCGATGAATGTGTCAATAACTGCTTGAGCGCCATTGAAAAAGTCGCCAAATTGTGCTTCCCAAATAGTCAATTGTTTGGGCGTTTCTAACGAATGACCAAATTCAAAAGCTAAAACTGCTTCTTCCGATAATAAAGAATTACAAACTTCCAATCTTCCTTCACACAACAAATCATTTAATGGTATATGACACTCTTCAGTTTGCTGATCGATTAATGTGAAATGTCGTTGTGCGAATGTGCCTCTTCCACAATCTTGGCCACTTAATCGCACATTGTGCCCATCCATCATTAACGACCCAATAGCACATGCTTCGGCCGTTGCCCAATCGATCGGTAATTTTTCATTCGATCTCTCTAACCGTTTCTCGATATGATGTTTCATGATGGTGGAATGAGGAACAATTCGTTCGATTTCTCGATCTCCCAATGAAACTGACATCGACGTGATCATTTTCAATTCTTCTTTTCGACAACCAGTTGACCATTTGGTGATTTCCCCTTTTTTCGGATGAACAATATTTTCTGACCATTTCTTCTTCAAACTATAATCCGTCGGATTAACATTTTCACATTCATCTAATGACTCATTTAAAAAATTTCGAAATTTCAAAATTTCATTTTTCAAATTATTTTCATTTAAAATTTTTCTTTTTTTCAAATTCTCACAAATAGTTTGTGGAATTGAGAGGATTCTTGAACGGATTTCTTCATAAGTTTTCGGTTGAGTAAATGACGGTTCATCCAATTCATTATGTCCCCATTTCCGCATACAAACCATATCGATAATGATATCGTTTTTAAATTTCTTCCGATATTCTACTGCCAATTGAGCTGCTTTCAAAATCATTTCTAAATTCTCACCATCTACTCGAATAACGGGAATATTCTTTCCTGATAATTTAGCTGTATCTGAAGTAAAAATTGATGATCTTCCATCTTTCACATTAGTAGCGAAACCCAATTCATTATTCACTATCACATGAATTGATCCATTCACATTAAATCCTTTCAAATCACTCATTTGAATCATTTCGGCGATAACTCCTTGTCCAGCAAATGCTGCATCGCCATGAATCTGAAGATTGAAAATATCATCATGAGAAGCATCTCCCATTTTACTTCTCGTTTTCCCCATTGATACTGGACTCACCAATTCCAAATGTGATGGATTCGGAATTAAACTACATTCCACCCCACAAATATCGTTCGTCAGAAATAAATGAGATAAAACATCACCAGTTATCATGGGATTATTTTCAGTGATATGTGCAGGAAATTCAGACATTCCACGAATCTTTCGGAACATTAGACATGGATCATATTTCAATAAATTTACAAGAATATTACAACGACCTCGATGTACCGCTCCAATGACACATTTCTTCAATCCATTATCATGAGCTGATTTGAAGAGTTGATGTAAAAGAGCGATGCTTCCTTCTGCTCCTTCACCCGAATATCGTTTTAATGACGGAAATTTTTTTCCCATAAAAATATCTAATTCTTCCGATTTAGCCATTAAAATCGCCGAATTTCTCAACGTCTCTTCATTAATATTTTCGTCGAATAATTCTTCATATCTATCCCACAACCAATTCCGTCTCTCTTCATCGAACATATGATCAGCTTCTATTGTTAATGATTTGGAATAACGTTGGAGAAATTCATTTAAAATTTTCTCATTCATCATCGATTCTTTTACATTCAAACATTTCAATGTTAAACTTTTACAATAACTCTTATTCAATTTTGATGAATACCAGTGACCGGAAGAACGACATTTATCTCGAATTATTCCATATTCTAACGGATCGATTTCTTCTTTCACGATCGTTCTCGTCGAAAGACGACGGACGATGTTCTTATTCAAATAACGAATTCTCAACATTTCCCTTCCGAAATGAATCCAACTGGTCCAATCTCATCATTTGGGAAAGAGAATGAGCTTTCAATAATTTAAGGTGAAATTTTATTAAATAATAAAAATAAAGAGAACTATTTCAATTTTTGAGCGTCTCCATCTTCTTTTCGGTCATCTTCGTTCACAAAAACTTTTTTCAAAATATTTTACAAAAATTTTTTGGGAAAAATTCAAAAAAAAATTTGAAAAATTCTCAAGAAATTTTTTAGAAAAATTCAAAAAAAAATTTGAAAAATTCTCTAGAAATTTTTTAGGAAAATTCAAAAAAAATTTAAGAAAATTAAGAATGGAATTTGGAAAACATTTTCTATGTACAATTCAGACGAGAGAGAAATTATTTGACGATTTTTTCTTCATCAGAATCGGAATCTGAATTTTCATTATCTGAAAAACCGAAATCATCCATTCCTATCCAATTATCGTTTTTCATTCGTTTCCGTTTGAATTGATGATCATCATCTTTCCCGTCATTATCATCCACGTCATTATTCTTATTCTTCAATGCTTCGTCGATTCCTGTGGCGATGGATTCATTTTTCTCTTTGATCGTGTCCAATAAATCGTTAACAACATCGACGTCAGTTCTTTCATTTTCCTCGTTAAATTTTTGTCGTTCTAATTCCTCTCTCTCTTTCTCTTGACCAATACGTCGTTTTCGATCGATTCGTTTCCTTTTTCGCTTTTTATTTCCATTCTCTTCTTCCTCCTCTTCTTTCGGGTCGTTGGAGAACCATTTCTTTATATCCTTCTCATTTTGAACATCTCGAAATCGACGTCCAGTCAAATCTCGACAAGCTAATCGATTCTTTGAAATGACGATGCCTTTTCCAAATGCACGTAACAATGAACCAAATCCACCTTTCCCTCCTAATAATCTCGGAGTAACCGTCACTAATCCATTGGGATATAATTCATTTATGTCTCTTATCAATTTACTCTCATGATCTCTTACATGGTAATTGGTGAATAAACTTTCATCAATTTCACTTTTATCGATCACTTCATATTTGTTAGTGAATGAGAAGGGACAATAAAAAATAATTGACATAATTTTAAAAACAATTTTTTGTTCTAAGCTTAAAATTTAAATTTAAGAGGAAAAATTTTTCAAATTAAAATTAATTTCTCTATTCATAAAATTATTCTTTCTCCCGACCATTCAAATTGTCCTCTTTCTCTTTCCATTCCGTCTATCTATCATTGCCGACTTTTCTTATAAATCAATTTATCTCATTAGAAAATTGGTCAATTACAAATTGCCGAATAATCTTTTGATTTTAAGTCGAGGAATTTTGAGTTTGAGAAAATTTTTCAAATTTTTTTTCCAGTTATTCCAAATTAGAAAAAACGACATAATGGAGACAAATCTCGAGGCGTTCGATATCGAACAAATTTCCCAACAAGATTTACAACAATTTGATTTTAGACATATCGCTACTGATTGTATGAGAACTAGAGCGATGATAGCGAAAAATATTTCGGCAGCTCAACGTCTCATTATCACGAATATTTTCATGGAGAATTTCAAATCGTATTTTGGTCGTCATCGATTGGGAACGTTTAATCCAAATCTTTCCTGCATTATCGGACCGAACGGTAATGGGAAGAGTAATATAATTGACGCGTTGTTGTTCGTGTTTGGATTTAGTGCGAAGAAAATTCGTTCGCAGAAATTGAGTGTGTTAATACATCGTCCACAGATGGAGAGACATGTGAATATAAATTCTTGTCGAGTCGATATCGAAATGGGTATGTGGAATGGATTGACGAATTCGGTTAATAGTGCGAAATTTATTATTAGTCGAGTGGTAAATAAGAATGGAAATAATCATTACGAATTGAATGGTGTGGCAGTTGGGAGGAATAAAATATTGGATTTATTATCATCATATGGAATTGATTTGGAACATCATCGATTTCTCATTCTACAAGGTGAAGTGGAGAAGATTTCAGGAATGCAGTCGATGGATTTGATTGATTATGTTGAGGACGCCATTGGAACTATTCGATTTAAAAAACCGGTAAATATTATGGAGAAATTATTAAGTGAATTTATCGAAGAAAGTTCAAAAAGAAGTTTAGAAGAAACTCAATCAGCGATCGCTCTTAAGAAACTGATAGAAAATTGTCAGAAAGTAAAAATGGAGATCGATGAACGAAACGAGAAGAATCGGAAAGGATTCTCTTATTATCGATTGATGAATTTCATTTGTACTTTACAATTGAAAATTTTAAAAAATCGAAAACAAATCGAAGAAAAGAAAAAAAATGAGAGCGAGAAATTGATGAATGAGAAACAGATTGAATTGATTCGAATAGAGAATGAATTGAAGAAATTGAGAATGAAGAAAGATTGGAAGACGAAGGAATTGGATGAATGGAAAAAGAAGAAAATGAGTTTGGAGAAAGAGATGAAGAAAATTGAAAGAAAATTGGAAGAAATTCATTTGACAATTGTCGATTGTGAGAAAGATATTTTAGAATATCAAGAGAAATTAGAAGAATTAAAGAAAAATGAAAAAGATAAAGAATGGAAAGAATATTTAAATAATAAGAATGAGTTGAAATTGAATTTGGATGAAGAGATCAATGAAGAAAGACAGAAATGTCAAATTGAACAAATGAATGAAGATAAACGATTAGGAAGTATTGGAAAAGAGAAATTGAAAATGGAAGAGGAATACCTTTCTCCACTAACCAATCGATTGACTCAATTTAATGGGAATCTTCAAAAATTGTGTTTGGAAAAAAAACGAATTTCCTCCGATATCGATGTGAAGGAATTGAATGAGAAAATTGAAAGTTTATCATTTGAAATTGATAAAGAAGAAAATAAAATTGAAATATATCGAGAAGAAATGAATGAATTAATGTTATCGATTGGGAAGAATGACAAGAATATGGAACAAATGGAAAAAGAGTTTGAAAGGATCGGTAAAAAGAAGGAAAATCTCCAAATTGAACTTGAGAAATTGAGTAACGAATTGGGAAATGCGAAAGAAGTTCAATTGACTACAAGATCGTCAACGGGAACTGATCGGGTATTAAAAGATGCACAATTATCAGGACGTATCAATGGATTTCATGGACGATTAGGTGAATTGGGATCGATCGATGCGCCGTATGATATCGCCGTTTCAACGGCATTTGGAAATTTGATGAATTTCGTGGTAAATGATATGAATTGTGGACGAGAATGTGTGAAGATTTTGAGAGAGAATGAATGTGGTGTCAGTTCATTCATTTCATTGAAAGACATCGAATATATGAGACGACGAATGGAGAATCAATTCCAATGTCCTAACAAAGCGAAACGATTATTCGATTTAGTTAAATTTTCTGATAATCGATATCGTTTACCATTTTATTTCGTCATGGGAGATACTCTCGTTACTGACACGTTAGACGATGCGAAATCCATCGCTTATCAATCGAAACAACAGAATTATCGAACTCGAATTGTAACGATGGCGGGACAATTAATCGAACCATCAGGATCGATGAGTGGTGGTGGTAGACAAAAACGGGGTTTGATGAATTTGAATCGAGTAAGTCGAGTGAGTTCGAATAAATGTCGAACGAAAAGTATCACACAGAAATCGAATAAAGAATTAGAAGTTGAATGTGAAAATAAGAAATTAGAAATTGGAAAATTGAGGGGGGAATTTGAATTTTTAGAAGATAAAATTGGTCCGTTGAAAATTGAATTGGAATCTCAAAGAAAATTATTGAAAGAACATCGACAAATGATTGAACGGATCAATATGACGAATGAAATGAAAATGAAAAGTTTGAAAGAAATGGAAAGAATGAAAGTGAAAGTGGATGAGAATCAACCGAAAATCGACAAATTCGAAAAAGAAATCGAATTTAATGAGAAAGAATTGGAATTTGTCAAAGAAGAAATTTCGAAAGAAAAGAAAAAAATTAACGACCTGTTCAAAACGAGATTAAAACCATCGGAAGCTATTGAAGAGTTTAATAAACGAATCGAAACTTTAATAAAAGATCGATTAGAAATCGTGAACGATATGGTGAAAATGACGAATATGATGGAAAAGAGAGAGAAGGAAATGAAGGAATTAGAACGAGCATTAAAGAAAAGTCGGAAACGATTAAGTAATTCAAATTATCAAAGTGAAGATTTAAAGAATCAACTCGTTTATTTCGAGAGAGAATGGAATTCAGATGTCCAACAGAACTTGGAAGAAGAACAATTTGAATTGAATGAAAATTTAAATAAGTTGACAAATGAACATAATTATAAATCAAAAGAACATAAAGAGGAAATAGAGAAAATGAAAAATGTGAACGTGAAAATGGAAGATGTGTTGAAGGAGATGAAAATACAGAAACAGTTTCAACAAAATTTATTTTTTAATTTCGACAAGAATTTTATGGAAATTAATCATAATTTATCTGATGATAATGATGTGAATGGTTATCGAATATTTGAAGAGATCTTCCATTTGGAAGCGATCAATGAACAATTTATGGAGGCATATATATTACTTGAGAATCATCAATTAAATGAAACACATAAGAATTTCATTCAAAATGATCCATTTTCTGCTCGTGAACGATTCGTCATATTTACGGAAATAATGGAAAAATTGAAAATAAAAAATAATTCGAATGGAAGTAATGTCATTTCGGATTATATGAAATTCTCTCCACAACAAGATCGAGAGAATTGTATGAAATTGGTTGAAGATGAACGAGATAATTCGATCGATATCGATTATTTGTTGGATATTGATGAGAAGGAGGAAATAGATGAAGAAGAATATTTGAAATTATACGATATTGAAACATTAGAGAATTGTTTATGGATGAAGAAATTGGGGAAGATATCGAAAGAATTGAAAGGAAATAAAACAATTAATTATTCTCTCTTACATTCATTATTTCAAAAAAAAGTTCAATATGTTCGATTTTGGTTGACGAACAGTTTTTATTTATTAAGAAAATTACAAGTCGAATATCAATTGGATATGTTGATGACTGGTCGATTGAAAGAATTCAATAAAGCTATATCAGGAATTCGTGTACAATTGAAAAGAATTTATTCGTTCCTCACAGAAGGTGGAGACGCTGAATTGGAATGTATTAATTCCATTAGTCCCTTCAGTGACGGTCTCCGATATTCGGTAAGACCAAATCGAAAAGTCTGGAGAAATATGTTAATGTTGAGTGGTGGTGAGAAGACATTGGCATCATTATCCTTAGTTTTTGCACTTCACGCTTTCCGTCCTTCTCCCCTTTATGTCATGGACGAGATTGATGCAGCATTAGATTTCAAAAATGTGACCATAATTGGTCAATTCGTACGGAAGATCGCTTCGATTAATTGTCAGTTTATTATCATCAGTCTTCGCAGTGAAATGATGGAACAGAGTTCAGTAATTATCGGCATTTATAAATTGGGCGATCAATCGAATAATGTGGCAATTCTGTCACCTGCTTACAATTGTGTGACATCGGCGGCCGTTCAGAGACTGAAGATGAGCAAAGAAACTCAACTACAATTGACGGAGAGTAATGGAGTGAATATGGATCGAAACATTGTTGCATTCATCAACAAGTCAAGTCACATTATGACGGAGTTAATGGAGAATATACGACGACTTCGAGAATTACCGGGAGTGGAGAAGGATTTGGATGAGAATAACGATTTCCAAATCGATTGGGATAATTTATCCACTTTACATTCGTCGTCTGAATCGATGTCTAGAGATAAATTGAAAATTGAAATAGCTCGAAATTTCGATTCTTTATTCATCGATATGTCTAGGAATGAACTTCAAGACATTTACATTCAACATATTCTCATAGAGAATTCTATCGAGAATGAAACGACATTTGATTATTGTCAAATATTCAAATCATTCGTCCTTTACAAGTTTTCGAGAGATACTAATCAACATAATATCTTACAATAATTTATGTTTCCCTCCTCATAATTTTCATTCATGTGTTGTCCTTTCTTCTTTATCATTTTTTTTTTTTTTTTTTAAATTTGAAATTTTATGAAAAAAAAAATATTAATTTTATGATTAATTTTATGATTCTTTTCTTTCTTCCATTGTCAAATTGGAAAGAGAGAATGAAAGAGAATAAATTTTATGAGATATAAGAAAGATTCTGTACAAAATAAAAATTGAGTTATTTCTTTAATTGTCTATACTATTCATATGAGTTACTGGAAGTGATTTGTTTTTTGGAGAGAATGAGTCAAATATATTCCGTCGTATAATATTTGCTCGTATCTTTCATGATGACATGGAGTGGATTGAATGGTGGAATATTGTTCGATGATGATGTTTCCTTCTCCTCGCCCTTCAAAAGTTTCGTCTTCTCTGACATTTCCTCTTTCAAATTCTCTTCATTTGTTGGTCTGAGCAGATGATGTCCGTTAGCGGACGAAAATGTCGATGAAGATGAATAATCAGCGACCAAATGTTTCAACGTTGCACTATCATCCTTGTACTCTTTGGGCGGCTTTTTATAATCCACATCATCAATATCGATACCGGCAGAGAATTGTGGATCGCAATATTGTGACAATGACGCCACCGTACTACACACATTATCATCAATCTTCTTTTTATTCTTTTGTTTACATGCGAGATAGTTGGCTTGATGTAGAAGTGATTTACATTTATATTCATCATCGATACTACTACTACTAAGACTTGGAGGTAAATTTTTTAAAACTTCTTCCGCATTTTGAATTGGTGCTAGAAAATGAGATTTTTCAGCTTCGTTAAATGAATTTCCGTCTTCACTGGTCGCCTGTCCTATCGACTGAATTTCATCGAGTAGTTGTGGCTGACCGAAGGCCGAAGTATTTGAGGAGAATGTCGGCCGTGTAATCATCTGACTTAATGACTGACTATTCGATAACGTATCAGCAGCTGATGGTGCTACCGCTGTAATTGATGGTTTTAAAGTTTCCGTTGTTGGTTGTGAACGGTCGAAAACGACGATACTTATCGGTCCGATATTATTGTTGCTAGTTATGTTGCCCGTGTGTGTTGTTCCTGTGTTTGTTGTGGTAATTTTTTTTAGAGTAGAATTATCAATTTCCGATTGTCGAACGGTTATTGTGTGATCAGATATCGGTTGTTCGTTGTCTTCAGGAATACATGATGATGAATCGAATGTTGGAGGATATTGATTGGAAGTGAGTGGCGTTCTCTTATTTACATTTTTGTTACTTCGATGAATCGCTTCCACATAACTTCGACGATATTCCTTCGAATTCTTCAATGTATCATTCGTTCCCGTTTCTTTATCTGTTCCCGATCCCTGACTATTTCTTGTTCGCATCGAATAATTGGTTGAACCAGATTGTGCGAATTTATTAAATTTTCCCGTTCGATCACTCTCATAATCTGTGGAAGTCAATTCAAAACTCGAATATTCGTCCGACGCCTCATTCATCGAACTCGATAACGGTGACGGATATGATGACGACACATAATCCAAATGGACCAAATCTCGATTCACCATATCATACATGTCCATCTCATCGAAAATGAATTCGTTCTCGTACATGGTGGGCGAGGTATTGGTTGCTGCGATGGCAGTTTGAGGTTTCTCTTTTTGGGAGAATTTTGGAAGACTTTGTTTCCCCAAAAGATTTTCTCTTTCATCATCGATTAATGTTCCATTCGAATCAGCTAATTCGGTGAAATTATTCGTCAAATTATTATTGATGATGTTATTGATGTGATTGGAACGATTAAGGAGATGTGTCTTCTCTTCTAAATCGATTGAACGGAATGAATACGATTTATTCTCATCAGACGTTCGATGTTTCGATGTGGAAATTAATGATTGTCGTTTACTGGAAGATGGATTGATTATATTTACATTCTCCACATTCTCCAACAAACATCTTGATGGATTCTCATCAATCACATAACTGCCACTACTCGAACTTCGACTTGACGAACTGGTTTTCTGGTCTCGGTCACTCGGATCTTTTCCATTCGTTCGAGGTTGTTGAGAAGCCAAAGAATTTTTTTTGAAATTTTTCATATAATTTTGATTATTCTTTATCGAATTCTTCGCTAAACTACTTCTTCGACTACCGATGAGTGTGATGGATGAAGAAGAACGTGAAACGGAATTCTCAACAATTGTCTGTTTTCCTTCTTTCGTTTTCCCATCAGATTTTGTGGAATAATTCGGTATAATCGGTTTCGTTGTCATATTCGTCTTCATCAATTGTTCTTTTTTCATCTCTTGTTGATGATGTAATTGATCGTCATCTTTCTCTAATTGCATATCATTATGCTCGTCTTCACCACGATAAGCTCGAAGGAATCGTGATTTGGAGACATCAGCGATAAATCGATCAGGTATCATCGATTTATGATCGTCCTTTGCACTAATCGATTGGATTTCTGGTTTTTGTATGGTTGTCGGAATCGTATCAGGAATATCAATGATTTTCGTTTTACCCGATGATTCCGTTACCTTTACTGGAACTTGTTTATCCGTTGTTGGTTCCACTTTTACCGTTTCTTGTGCTTTTCCATCTTTTTTTGCTATTAACGTTTTTGCCGCTGCACTTGTCGTACCGGATTTGATACCTTTCGTTGGTTTCTGCATTTGAGCAGCACGATTAGTTGCATTACCAATAATTCCTTGTCTAAAATGACGAGGAAGAACAAGAACAAGGAGACGAATGATAAAAAAATTTTTGAAAAAATTTGAAAATTTTTTAAAAATAAATTAATTAACCTTTTCAAGATGAAAACGATAATAATAATAAAGATGATGATCAATAATGCCACACTGCAAATACATGTAACAATGAGAAGTTCTAATTAATTGGAATGAGATTTGATGGGGGAGAAAAAGGAAAATTAACCGTAATAACTATGGCTTCTATCATCGACGTAAATCACTTTACCAGTAGAATTCTTCAATTGATGACTGTCATATCTACTGTGATTCCGATAATAGTTACCCAACATGTCGGCATTGGCAGCGAGACTATCAGCGAAAACTGTGGAGGAAGGAGAAAATGTTAAATTGGCAATTTAATGATGGAAATGGATGAGATTATTATTTATGTTTATACAAATTATGCTTTCATTCTTCTCTATGATTGATGCATTGGACTTGCAACCTCATATCATGCATGATATAAATCGTCATAGATGAAATTGTTGAGGATGATAAATTATGTCATAGACAAAAGAGGATGGAAAAGATAATGGGCCTGAGAATTTGGTATTGGTATCTATTAATATGAATAATGTCATGATATATCGTTTGAAGGTGGATGGTGAGGTAGTTCTATTTCTGCATATTCATACGAATGAAATGTTCCTCCATACTACCATCGTGAATGTAGATGATGGAATAATCTTTGGAAAATCATGTTTTCAATCAATCATTATCAGAGATGAATATACTGAAGATAATTCATTTCATCCTTATGGTTTGTTATGTGAGTTAATTGGAATTTGAAAAATGGATACTGTAAACGACAAATAAGGAGGGCTGTATCTGCAATTTCGTTCGACGAGAATAATTGTCGAAATCGCTATTTATTCAACTTCCACTCATTATTAGAAGATTTATGCTCGTGTTGTCATATCAGAAGATTGTGTCGAGATTATATTTCCCAGTCAGTACACGAGATATGAGCGAGCACACGTCTTCTCATTGTGAATACATTAGGAATATGAACTTGGAATAAAATCATCTTCTGACGGTGATGAAGTATAAATGAATATTGAGATGAATAAACATCATTTCTCTTTTACAACACATTCACTATCATAAATCCAGTTTATGAGAAGAATAATTCGAAGTAGTAGTTGAAATACATAATCATATGCAATTGGTAAGAAATTATCTTATCGCCATAATTAAAATTAATTCAATTATTCGTTAGTCTGTTTATTCAACGTCTTTTCTCGAGAAGGAATAATGTTAACTATTTCTAAACAATTACCTGTTGATTGTAGTTTGAAGAAATTGTCTTCCTCCTTCCAAGTTGGCAAGTTATCTATCCCATTCTTCTATATCTTCCTCTTCCACCTAATCTCTTATTCATATTCCTTCTCTTCCCACTCCCAATCTTTACAAAAAGAAATTCAATCTTTGTCATATTCTTTCCTGTTCCAATTGCCTACTTCTTTCTTCGCCTCCACCACTACATATGTGATGGAGAAAAAATTATAGAAAAGTTGTGCATTCTATGTGCACTATACATGCACTACTCCTCAACCTTCAGCGCCCAATATTTCCTTTCAATAATTTCCATATAATCATTCCGATATAACATTTTATTAAAAAAATAATTTAATCAATTAATGGACAACTACATCAATGAATATTAATTGAATATTCCTATAATCATTCCAACCATCCATCTGCTATTACGTATGGTTCCAATAAGATCCTCTATGGTTTCCCTCCATCCAATTTTCCTTACTTAACTCTTATGTCATGTAGAGAAGAGTGAAAAGATATGATTTGAACGAATTTAACGACTTATTTTAAGATGAGATAATTATTGTGACTAACTCTCATAATAGAGTGTGAATGATTCGTTTCCAATTAGACTGACGAAATATTGGATTTCAATCGACGATATCGATCCATTATAGACAATTGGTGCCGATTTATAATTCAATAGATTCTCCGAATATGTCTTTATCTGTTTCTCCCATTGACATGCATCGAATGGGACACGAGTCCAATTTTTCCCATAAATGTAGACGTAAAAGACCAAAAGTTGTCGACAATAAACTGACGATTTGCTTTGAAAGAAACTTGAAGCTCCATGAATTAGTCGAACTTCGATCCATTTGGTATTCAATGAATTGGGTTGATCTCGTTTCTTCCTAAAATTAATGGTGGAATTCGATTTCATCGTCACCAGACCAGATGAATGATCTTCATCTTGTAAGTTGAAATATTGTTGATCATCCGGATAATAATGAGATATGGATGAATGTTTCTTCCTGTTATTTTTGCCCAACTCGTGCTCATCCAATTGTTCATAATTATAATTTCCATAATAATCATCAGGCGAAGAATAAATTCGACGGTTACGTCTACGAATACTTGATTTAAGTTTTGATTGTTTTGATGGTTCGTCGTTGTTTGTTGAGACTAAAATCCGAGTGAAACATAACGAATTGTAATGGTTCTTGTATTGTTGGAGTTGTTGCGAGTATCCATCAACGTCAATCTGTGCAGTTTTGAGTAGTTGAATTGAAGTTGTTATCAGTGCAGCACGATCTTCTATCAATGTTATACCGGATGCTTCACTACTATATTGGTTATCGATGACTGATTTGCATAAATTATGAACTAGAAATTTAAATTTTATAAACATTTTAAACAAATTATAAAATCACCTTTAACACATTCATAATCGAATTGTGCATAATAAGTAAATGATTCGATATCAGACATCGTTCCACCACCAGATCCACTACTATAATCCACATCATCCGCTAACAACGGATCGATATTTCTCTTATCCATTGCTTTTCTTATTCGTTCACGACATCCTTTCATCACATAATATCCAACATTGATCTTACACGATTTACTACCAATACAATCCTTCCGATGTTTCATGATAGTGCACGAATTGGGATGTGTCTGTTGTCGGTCATAATAACAGAGAGTCGACTCTTCATTCGTTATTCTTGAAATGATTTTCACAGCTGACGCCAAATTACCGTATCGAACTCGAGCTGTCTGAAGAACATGTTGTTGGGGACAAGTAACGGTGAAATTACCATCAGACCAACAACGATGCTCCGTCAAAATTTCACAATTAATCAAAATTGTTGCTGAAAAGGAAAATTGAAAATATTAATTATCGTCATATTCAACTTCACCATAAACTAAAGAGTACTAATTCAAAATAGGGAAAAAATTCTGCTAGAAATATTTAATAATTTTTTTTCCTCAAAATTTAACTAAACTAAAACTAAAAGTTCGACATGTCAGTTTAACGAAGTTGTGGAATTGAAAAATAATTATTCTTAATTTTCCACTTTAGGAAGAAAACGAATGAATTTTTAAGTGAATGTTTTAGATATGGGAAAATTGTCTGAACGAACTTTTCAACAGAAGAATAATTGTGATGTATAATCGCTTTGATATTGGGAGTTGTTGGAACATAGAGGTAGTTTTAAGAGAGTAGTAAGAAGAAATACATCGCTGCTTCTTCAACAAACGAAAGAGTTGTGTACTTCGACCATGGTAGGAATGGTTCATAACAGATCGATTTCATTCATATGATATATTCAGCGAATTGAGCGTTAGTTCTCGACAGGAACTAATCTTTGATTAATCGACTTGGGCAGACTCACTGTGGGTGAGATGGAAGAATGGGAAAATCGGAGAAATGGTATTCGCTGAAGAAGAAAATACTCATTCTTTCTCACATCTCACATTGATGTCCATCTGTTCATTCCACGTAATTCTAGCAGAATAGAACTCTATTAGAGAATTGGATGTAGAATTTAGTAGAGAATTGATGTCATATAGTTGAAATTTGGACCGATTGAAAGTTATTGGGAAGAGAGGCAAATATTAATAAGAAAGATATGAGAACTACGACTACACTATTGAGTATCCTTGAAGGAATTATGTTGGATAAACTATTAATAAAATTAAGAAATCTTCCATAAAAGAACATGAATGAGAATACAATAATAAAGAGATTATTTTATCGATCAGCTTCTCCGTCAGTTATCTGCTATGTCTCTCTCGAAACGAATGTCTTCCTCTCGACAATATCTACTACATCTTCACCAATTGCACTTGTTATTGTTAGTGGTGGTGATGGTGATGGTAGTGGAGTTGGGAGAATGGATTGGTATGTTCTCGACATAATTGGCATGAAGTGAATATTAATAAGAGGAAAATTAATGAATACGAAGTAGATTGAGGCGGTTGGATGAGAATGAGAAAAGAAAAGTATTAAAATTTCTTATCACCTTTTCATTAATTGAAGCACCGTTCAATTAGACCAATTCTACCAGGAAGTCTGAATACAATCGAAATTGTTCATGATTAACGGGAAATGTTGATGAACATTCTCTTTCTTTTCTTCTTTCCGAGAATGACACAGTTAATCATCATGATAGTGATAGGGAATGGGAAGAATTGTAATGAAAAAATAATCAACATTACTATAATTCTTTCCTCATTATTTTCCTCGATAAAAATGAGAATACCAAGGGAAATAGTCTATGCAATTTTTTAATCATGAGAACTGCTCATTCGTCCTACTTAAAATCCTTTTTTATCTTCATCCATTTACTGACGATCATATTTTCCGTCAATTGGCATTGTGTGTGCACTCGATTCAATAGATGTCTTTCTCAGCTCAATTCAATTTTTTCACTTGTTTTTCTCATTCATTCCTGCTTGACATCCACGATCATGATAACGAACCATTAACCCAAAATTATTGGGATAATACTCATAACCGTCAACAGAAGAACGATTAATCATGACGAGAGAAAAGTTATATCGATAATTTAATAAACTTTATCAATCTGGTGGAGAGGGGAAAACGAATTAATTTTTCTTTCTAATCCATCAAAAATTTTGTGAAGTTTTCTTTTCCTCATTCCAATGGATTGATTCCATGTCGACGACGGTTATGACGAAATGAATATTGGAGAGAATAAAAGTGAGAAGAATTGAGAGAGGAGAATAATGCAGTAGAATATATAATGTAAGTTCAATTGCTCATTCTCATTTACCAATTTATGCAGTCGCCGAATTTATTCTGATGCTTTCTAGCTACTTTCCACAATTCTTTCTATGATCGATTCATTCATCTATTTAATTTCTTTTCTATTAATTTATTCATTCATTTCCTCCCACAACTCATCATTAGCACATAAATTCTTCCATTATGCCATTACACTTCTCCAACTCTCCATTTATTAGATATAATTTACTCAGTTCCGATTCTGTGCACATTCCATACAGAATGTTATGTAATTAATTCTGATTCATCAGATGATTCTGATTCGTCTCCTCACCATATTCTTCATGTTCATCCGTAAAACATTTACATCGAAGGAATTAAAATAATAGTTCAATTGATAAATGGAATATGATATCATAAAAGATGAAAAAAAACATGAGGACTTTAATGAGAGTAACATTCATTCTCGATTACCGGTATCATCCGCTTCCTAAAGTGCTGAAGTTTCCACATCAAAAACTAATTTATACTTTTCTCAATCCTCTAATAATTTCTCCTCATTTTCCGTGAATTGAATTAGTTATTTAGAGAAGATTCATTTATTTCCATTTATCAAAGCAAATCATCACAGTACAATCTTACCAATACAACTACAATATATACATCGAATTATATACTTACAAATTAAATGTTACAATTGTGAATTGTGCATTAATATTCCATAATAAATTGACATAACCACCAAAAAAAATAATATGGTGAAAATTGAGTAATGTTGTTCCTTTCCGTCTTCTAGTATCTCCACGCCGCTCAGATGATTGAGAAATAAGTCGTTCATGGTTTAATCTACATATGAAATGGCAAGGAAACTTTTCTTTGCCTACCTTAATTCTCAAAGAGTTTCCTTATGGAACTTTCCAAATCAATAAACGATAAGAATGAAAAGTCAAATTATCCTTTTATTCACAATTCCGCTCTTCTTTATTTGCTTAGTTCATTATGTTCATTGAAATCATCAAACAATGACCAGCTTCCTCTCTCAGATAGGTGGGAATTCCATAGAACAGGATATGTGTCTCTCTCATTTGAAATTCTCTCCAATTATCGCACAAGGAAACGAGTATTTGTATTAGAAAGATTGTTTTCGCTTCAAAAATTTTTTAATACAATTGTTCTCATTATTATTACCTTTCTTATTTGTTTTCCCCTTCTCCATTATGCTCAACTATTGGTGTATGCAAATAAATATTTCGTTATGTCATGAGTAATATGCAGAAGTTCTGTTTGGCAAATATGTGAGTTCAGTTTAATTAAGCGATTATTGACAATTCATTATAACGGGTTTAAATGAAGAATAAAATTCTAGGGAAAAAACAAAATTTTGTGCATTTTCATCTTCAAACTAGAATCGAACTTCATCATCATTATCAGAGAAAAGATGATAAGATCAAAATAAAATAATTTCTTAAATTAATTTAATAATAAATATAAGTTTCCAACATTAATTACCTGTACTTCATGCACATATCATTAAATAATTGATGAATAATTCATACTGTTTCATAATTGATATAAAGATATCAGATTTCCATTATATATTTTCACATAATTGGTAAATATATCCAGATGATATTACATTTATTTCGAAACGACGGATAATACATTATGTGATATTAGTGCATACATAGTGCACGGATCAAGGATATGCATAGGAATAATGTTCGTGGAGAAAAAGAGAAACATATCGTCAATTTATTTTCTGTTTTAACGACAACATTTCTACAAACGTATATTTACGTTGAATTATTCCTGTTTGTAGGGAAGAATTCATCTAGATTCTCTTATTTATTTCTCTTCGACCTTCCCATACGAATGTAATCAGATGAGAGAAGAGAAGTTATCAGAAATAAATAGTGCACTAGAAATTAATTCGAATTAAACATTTGAGAATCATAATCTTTAACAAACAACCAATAATAATTAGTAAAGGATTTTCGATAGGAAATTGGGAGACTTGTTTTCTCTTTCGATTTTTCTTCATCAAAAAATTTACCTTTTTATTATCCGTCATTTCTGATGTCAATAATGATTTCCATCAGATAATTCTTAAATAATGACAATATGGAACTCAGTTATGAAGCGGCCGCCGGCCAATGAAAACTTTCACTATTCCCACTACTTAACAATGTTGACCTAAATGGTGAGAATGTCGTAATTCGACCGGTAAATAATCATACTTGAACGATATGTACAAACATACAAATTGGGTTTAATCGATTATCATTTCCATTGCGATTAGGTTGGGCAAAGAAATTAGAAAAGAAGAAACAATGTAAGATATCGATTAATATGAAAGAAATTGTTGATTATAGATGATTGTGGAAGATGGAGGAAGAATTCCTCACAAAACATGAAAAAGGAAATTGAATTTTTATATGGAAAGGCAATTTCAGTCGATTCTTACAATATACATCATCAATCTAAAAAAAACAATTTTACAGGAATTTTTTTGTCATTTGCTCTTTTTCCATTTCAAAATTGATGCTCAATTCATGAAGCCAAAAAACGAGAAGGAACTACATTACGATCGAATCACAGAAGAAGAAAAAGGAAAAACTCTTTCTTTCCTCTGTCCGCTCGTCCCCTGCCCCCGAACAATATTCCACTACAATCGTTTTAATGATTACTTTTCTTATTCTCTTCATGTATCATATCTGAAATTACATATATATAGACATTCCGATAAAGACTATACATAAGTCTATGATGTATCTATGTTTTACCTTATTTGTATTGTTCAGGGATATATATAAGCATTCGCTTACCACTAATATTACTCCACTATCAAATTATCCACTACGACACAGCTCTTGAGAGTGAGGAGTGCATTAATATGAAAATAATTTAAATATACGTAACATTGGCACATCAATGTGGAATGGAATGAGGACGAGAGAACAATGAATGTTAATAAAAGAAAAGTAAGGTGGAGAACGTGTCTTTAGATTTTATTGCATAAAACATATTAATCATTCATTCATTTACATTTCGTGAGAAGAAGATAATTCACCGATCAAATATTCATGCTGATTTTTATCTTCATCATTCATTTGTTCCATTATCATAAAATAAAACTTCTTATGGAACGACATGTAAGCGGTTAGTTTGACGTTAGGAAATGATTTGATGAATTTACATTAAATTTGAAATTAAATTGGAAGTAAGTCAAATTTGAAATATTTTCCTCATTTCCTAATTTTTCCTTCATCAATCTTTTAATCGTTTTCAATTAAATCGAATAGCGAGAGAATGCTGGTGGTGTGATTACATAATAGTTATATTGGTTTCTATTCGAATAAAAGATGATAATTGTATGATAATGGGACGAAGAAGGAGTGAAGCAGAGATCGTGAAAGCGGGAAAGAAAACAAGTGAGCCATTTCTGGTGGAATGCAATTAATTTCTTTCTCATTTCCTCCTTTGCATGTGGAAGGAGTACGAAGAGGCAATGAATGTCCCGATGATTTGATGAGATGTAAAAGAAAGGAATTAATTTCGATTTATTACGAATTTGCACAGTCAATGGAATGTTCGGTTAGTTTTTTCTTTCGATGTTAACCAATAATGATAAGTTACTTTTCCTTGGTTATAATCCGATAATTCGACTGAGAATAATTTCGAGAGGAATTGAGCAGAGAAGAATGTATGATTGGTAAATAAGTTTTCATCTTTATGATTGTTGTGCAGCAATTGACGATTATGGAGAAGATGGGATAAGAGTTATGCTATGATTTAATAGAATGTTTGTTAAATCATGAAATCCAACAATTTCATTAATATGATATTTTCTTTATTAATTCAGTTCACATAGAAACCAAATAGAATTGTTATAGGAAATTGAATGGGAGGAAATTTTCATTCCTTTCTTCTAATATATGCACAACATGAGCACAACATAATAATATTTTGTATGCATAAGAAGATGCCACATAATATGCACATCGTTCACACCATAGAAGGGGAAAGAATGATGTATAAATATTTATTAGAATCATATGGTCGAATGAACAGGAACTAGATTTCTCTTCAGATGTTCTTCCTTATGACTGTTACATTAGAGATGGATCATGGTTATAATGAATGTTTCCATCAATCATCAACAAATGAAAGGAATGGAGGAGGAGTTCGTCCATCTGATATGAAATATTATCAATTAACATCGAAAGAAAACAATGTCCAATATGCATCTACAACTACAATGTCTCGAGACCAACACAATCTCGATCAATTTCGACTTGAATCGATAGTAACCATCTGTGTGTGTAATGGAAATTGTCGATTGAATAATAGTGAAGATGGAGGAAGAGGAGGAGGAGGAATGTTCTCTTGAAGAAATTCGCTTAAAATTAATTTCATTTCATTTTGTCAAACGAACAAAACGAATCACTCTTCTTGTTCTTGGAAGGAAATATTCATTGAGAAATCGAAGGGAAATGTTTAATATTGGTGAAACTTTGATCTTTATTAGACATGCAAAGATCGAGTTCTAACAGAAATGGCAAATAGGGAAGGCGAAACATAACATTTTCTAACATTTCTCCTAATAAACATAAAAGAAATAAGTTTGGTTCATGGTCGTTTTGTCTGAGAATGGAATGTTTCTTACGAATACACATTCAACTCGAAAGTAATATGATCAATTGACAGCGGCAAACGATAAGAGATGGAAAGTGTTGAAATAATACTCAAAATAATTTCAATTAATTATCGTGAATGATTCAACCTTTACGGACAGGTGATGAGGAATTGGTTTGATAACGAACTGAATTATCTTAGAATTGAGAGCGATTAGGTAACAACATTCGAAAGTTGCTTCAAGTTCGATGTTGAATATAAAGGTTTTAATAAAATTCAGGAGACATATACAAGTTGTAGTTGAGGGGAAGCGGGAGGACGGAATTAGGAAGATTAGAAGAACATGAATCAATAAAGATTTGAGAGCTGCTTGAATCATTATACATATTGAATAGTCATTAACTCCTGTTAATTTTCCGTCGTAGAATAGGAGGAAAAAAGATAAGCTTTTACCATGTTCCCTGATTAAAAATAATCAGATTTCTTAAAAGAAAACCTTTCTTCAAAGCGGAGAACGACAAGGAAATAATTCATCTAATCTATTCCGTGTATGTAAAGCGTAAGGGGGGTGATGATACATAAGAAAAGAATGTAGTTGTAAGTAGTTGATGGAACAGGATACTGAATGATAAATTGGATTGTCTGCTGTTCTAGCGAACGGTAAGAACTTTCTCTTCTGAGAACATGAAGGGAAGTTGAGAACTATTATTGGGTGAAGGTGAAGAAGCCGTTAACAGTCCACTTTAGTGATTGAGAACTATTTGTTGAAATATTGATTTCAACAAACAGACAAGGCACGCACACTGCACATGTGCAACGAGGGAATGTTTGGAAATATCATTATTTGGGAACTATACTACAGTTCTGTGTCTGTAGCATATCTTTAGGATATAAGTAGCACTCTATCTAGATTTGGGAATGATTATGGAACAATTTTATTGGAAGAGAAAATAAACATTATCTTTCACTTATAACAGAAGTAGAAGATGATGGAAGGAGAAAAGTAGAACAAATGATACTCGACATATTTTCGTCATTCTTTCTTCCATTACACAAAGCAATCAACATGCATCAATGTTCACATCGTATACTTCTTCATCTTTCTTATTAATTCTATGTGGAATGGGATAAAGATAAGGATAAAAATAAATATTTAAAATATTCCATAAATCTCCCCATTATCAATTTTATATATTTCACCCTACCAAATATTTCGGATAAAACTAATAATAATAATAAAATGTGGCAGATGATTCCTTTCTCTACCAAAAATACACATTCATCGAATTTATACAATAACACTCTACATATCCTCCTCCTCGACTAACAATGCAAAACCGACGAACGAAGACATATTGTGTAAGAAGACCAATATTTATACCATATAATATTGCTTCCAGTCTACCAACTCTCATCCAATACCTCCGTATTAAAGGAACAATATTCTAATAATTACAATAATGTAATTTCTCAATTAATTCAATTATACTGTTGAAAGAATAATAATCGAATAATAGCCATTCGATTAGCATTCCTTCCTATTCTCCTCTACTTCATGTCTACACCTATTTCTCTACCATCCCACAAATAACTTCTTCCAAAAACTTATTATTCGATTATATTCCTTCATAATCTTATTCCCCTTCCTACTATTCCGGATGATATAACAATTTTACGTTGTCAAAAAACCAACAAGACAAATATTGTCTTATCCAACCATCACATTACTCAACTAACTTTATCATTTCATACTGTGCTAGGAAAGAAGAGGAAATAGAACTTTTTTCAAATGAATAAAACATATTGGAAAAATGGGATTCTTTTGAGGGAAAAACCGATTAAAAACGAACTGTTGAACAAATGAATAATTCTTAAGGAATATTTGAAAGGAAATAGAAAAGTAATGGGCAAATTTGAGTTTAGAAAAAGAAAATGAAGGAACATCTTTCAGATGAAGCAATGCCTTAAACATAAAATAAGTTCTCCTAAATTTGTTTTTAATGTCAAAATAATATTTGTAATTTGCAAAAGACTTCAGGTGTGCACTTATCAAATCGAACCTTTCATCGCAGAGAGAATCTTACGATAATGTTCCTCCAAAATATCATCCTCCCAAAAAAATCCATTTCAATAATTATGTGTTTAACATTATAATAACAGATAATACTTGAAACGTATCTCGAGAGATTTATGTGAATACGAAAAAAAATTCAAGTTTCCTAACTTTATAAAGCGAAATCTTTCCAAATATTTCCATCTGCTAAATATCATTTCCAATATGAAAATGAACCGTCTGGAAATTGATGTTGCAAATTACACGTCCTCCCATTTAATGCAACATGTTTCTGGTAAATGCTCAACTTTAGAGATGAAAAGAATTCATAATAAATTATTCGACTTAAATATGATAAAATTGAGAATAAAGTAAATTATAAAAATTTGGCTGATGAAATTGATGAAAATGACTGAATCTTCGACGTCTACATTCAAAACGAATTTCGAGAAAACTCGTCAAATTTGGAAAGGCATCTTAACCAAACAATATGATTGGAAAGATAAAGTTAAGATTTTCGTAAAATCGACGAATGTTGAGTTAATTGTTGATTTAGGACGATTTTCTCGATTCCGTCTATTGGGGTCGACAATTGATGGCATTGATAACTGGAATCATTTGGGGTTTCCTTCCACTCGTCGGCTACATTGGAATATTATTGTTATTTTATTTTCTTATTTCCAATTAAATTCAAATTTCATTCGTTTTCAGATTCATTGCCGTCAACATCGTCACCATAACAATTTACACTAAATTTTTTCAACGAGTCAACGACGAAGATTATGGAGGAATGCTCGAAATTTTCAAGGAAGGAATGGGCGCTTGTATCGCCATTTTTATGGTTAATTTTAAATTCTCTCAAAAATTTCTTTCATTTATTTATTTATTTATAGCTCAGTTGGATTAGTTCATTTACATATCACAATGAAATTGTCATGTAATTCAGGAAATCATCTTCTTTTCCGTTTTAACTTTTTCGATTTATTCGTTTTACTCCTCGTCTAAATTTCGGGAGAATTAAAATTGTAAAAATTAATTAATAAATAAACTTTCTTCTTCTGCTCCGTTATGAATCCGTCCATCAGATCATTCTGAGTGAATCTCTCATTCATTAATTTCTAAGAGAAAATTTTAAATTTCTCATTAAAAATTATTTAAAAAAAACTTTCTCAAATTTGGTCGTTGGCAATCGGGAAAAATGTTCTTCTTCATATCTGTCAATCGAAGTGAAGTGACAATTGAATTAAATGAAAAAATTTGAAACTTCGTTTTCTCTTCCATTATCTTTTTCATTTTATTCGATTGTTGATTATGCTAAAATAAATTGAAAATTACTAACAATAAAATTGAAATAAATAAAATAAACCGATATCTCTTCTGGTGCATCAGTGAGATATTGATGAATTTCTTTCATAATCGATTTCTTTTTCAAAATCTGATTATTCTTTTCCGATTCCTCATTCGCTTTTGCTGTTTTCGATAAATTTTCATCTAATTCATAATATAATCATAATACCGTTAATTAATGACTAACTCATTTTTACCATGACGTTTTTGGGAGGTACATAAACTGCTTTTTTCATTTCTTCATCATTCTTCTTCGTTTCACTATCATCATATGGAATGTAGAAATCATCAATATCAATCGCTGTCGATTGTTCTTTCTCTATCTCTTCTAATAAATTGAAAGTAGATATAATTTAAAATAATTGATAAATCGAATTTGAATAACTTCGACGATTTTCTTCCAATTTTTTCATGAGATTTTTTAAGTGTAATTCGTATTTTTGTTGAATGGTCGAACATTTATCGAGAGTATATCTGATTTGTATTAATTCTTCGATTCGTTGAGTGTCTATCGGTTCGTTTCCAATTCGACTACTAACGAAACTTGTCATATTCTTCAAGTAATTGACGAACGAATAATTCTTCAAATGAAACAAAGAAGTTTCCTGTTTGGAAAATGGAATAGG
This sequence comes from Seison nebaliae, assembly GCA_023231475.1. Classification (NCBI taxonomy): domain Eukaryota; kingdom Metazoa; phylum Rotifera; class Pararotatoria; order Seisonacea; family Seisonidae; genus Seison; species Seison nebaliae. Next base: position 164,847 of record JALJEE010002316.1, read on the forward strand.
GAGAAAAAATGAAATTTGAACGAACGTTCGTTTTCTTCAGATTGTCAAGCGATTTCTCATTCTTCAATTCCTCAACCAATTTCTTTAAATGTCTTATATTCTTTTCTATCATACATTCCTTATCAGTTTGTTGAATGTCCATCGAAAAATGTTGAGAAGATTTTGAAAGTGGAATAAAAATGTGTTTTCTTAATAAGTTTTCACGAGGCTTTTTCTTTCAATTTCCTTTCTCAACATTTCATATTTGAAATGTGCGATTTATTTTATTGGATAATTAGAAAACGCATGACATAGTTCGCCAATTGTAAAAGGAGAATTATCAAAATTGTATTTACTTACACTACATATGGAGAATAAACAGATGGATTCTTCACGTTAATTTCATTTCTAATGACATATTTTTCTTCTAATCAAACCAATAATCTTTTGAACAATTTTGAACAATTTTCAACAAATTCACAATTAAATGTGAATAAAAAAATTGTTCGATACACATTTAATATTCATTCAATAATTCCATAATAAATTCAAACTTTTTTTTTGTGGAAATGAATGAAACGACTCCCAAAGTGCTCAGTATTCAAAGTCATGTCGTTCATGGTTATGTTGGTAATCGATGTGCCGTTTTTCCTCTCCAGTTGAACGGTTTCGAAGTAGACGTCATTCACACTGTCCAATTGTCTACACACACACAATATCCGGAAGTGAAAGGACGACGAATGACGAAAGATGATCTGAACGATTTAGTTTCAGGATTAACGTTGAATAAATTAATCGATAAATATTCTTATTTAATTACCGGCTACATTTCCAATATCGATTTCATTCCGATTATCATTCAAATTGTCGAACACAATCGAAAAGTGAACAAAGATTTCTTTTATTTATTCGATCCCGTTCTCGGCGATAACGATCGATTATACGCACCAAAAGAATTGATACCGTTATATCGAAATAAACTTTTAAAATATTCTACTATCATCACACCAAATCAATATGAATGTCAATGGTTAAGTGGAATGAAATTGAATGAGAAAAAAGATATCAGACCAATTTGTCAAATGTTACATTCACTCGGACCACGAATTATCATCATTTCTAGTGTCAAATATGAAACAGACGAACAATCTCTTTATCTTTATGTGAGTGAAAATGGGAAAATTGAAGAGATTAAATTCCCTCGACTCAATTCCTCCTTCACTGGAACTGGCGATTTATTTACCTCATTATTCCTTGTCAATTTCCATCAATTACGTCACGATGTTGGTGAAGTGTGCATCCGTACGTTGAGTTCGATACATCGAATTTTGAAATATACAAACGAATGTGTTGAAAGAAAACGGAAAGAAAAAGAAGTGTTGACGGCAGACGATTTAGAATTGAAGTTGATCGAATGTCGGAAAGAATTGGAATATTCAAATAATAAAAATCTGCGAAATTTATTTTCTGTCAATAAATTAGAAATTTAATGAATTATTATGAAAGAGGAGAGATTATATAAAATTAAACGAGATTTGTTAGACAACATAAGAAAGATATTTGTTTTTTTTAGAGATGGGCAGGAAGTGAAAAAGAATGTGTGAATTGTGCACGGATTTGAAAGATTTCCTTTCAAATTCGTATTCGACTGATTTTATTTACAATTGGAATGGATAACGAGAGTAGAACAATGCTGATGGTGAGAAGTTCCATGATATTCATATTGGACAAATTCCACATAATTGGGGACATGTCGCCCTCACCAATGGATGGAGCACACAATTCACTTTAGTAAACGCTTCATCATCTTTTCCACATATTTCTGGATCTGTATACTTTTGTGGACCTAACGTACTTCGAATGTAGTTTCTTTGACTAATTTGAAATTTGTCATTTGCCTTCTCTTTTCCCGATAAGCCGATTAGTCCGCAATCGACTGAAATATGAATTAAATTTGAATCTTAAAATTGAAAAAATTAAAAAACTTCTGTCACATAATCGCCCACCGAACAACTTGTACGGACATTGACATTCACATGTGTTCAGATCTAATTTTCCTCCGTTCTTGCAGAAGATATTTGGTGGACATGCTGAAATGAATAAAATAAATTTTCGCTTTTCAAAAATTTCAATGGTAACTGCACATGTCGTTTTGACAATTGTTCGGACACATCGAACAACTTTTACCAGTGAGATATGGTTTGAAACGATTATGGAACGCTTGCCTACAAATATCGAAATGATTTCAATTCTATTTGAAAAACTAACATTTCCGAATAGAGACAGACATATAAATATTTATAATTCTTATTCTGACATTCAGCCACACTACAACCGATGCGAGAAGTGTCCGCATAAATTATCTAAATAAATAATTATAAAATGGAAAAATTTTTTGAAAATTTGAAAATTTCAATTTAACTTGAGAATAATGTCCTACTTTGTGTAATGGAACATTCTCATCATTGTACTTGAAATATTCGATTTCAGTCGCCCAGGCATTTAACGCTTCTTGCCAATTGTCGAAACCGGCCGCCACATTCTCACCAATCACCACACCATATTCTAAGAGAATAAATATCAGATTTTTTTTCTAAATAAATTACTCACTCAATGATTGACGACTTCTTAAAGAATCGGCCAAATCCACTTCACATGTTAACGCTCGGTTTCGGGCACCTTCTGCTAAAGTATCATCCCAAATCTACAGGAATTTATTCATAATAATAAAACCGAAAGAAATTCAAACAAGTTTTCTCATATTGGCCGCGGTTGGTCGAACGTCTTGTCGGAGAATGTTGTGATAGTTCAAAATGAAATTTTGTTGGGAAGTTAATAATGTGTCGGCAGATGATCGACTCCTTTGATCCATCAAACTGAGAGCCATCGGACTGAACATGATGGTGGGCTTAATAGTGATTTTATTGGGGGAATGATGAGCCGTAATCATTTTCTTCTCTTGCACTTGTATCACGTTGGAAATTGATGAATCATTCAAAGGAGGTGTCTCGTCTATCGTGTAACCTTTTCTTGGATTCATCATTAATTTATTCGTCGACGGTTTTCCAATTTCTTGTTTCGATGTTTGATTTGAATGACTCGTATAATTCGAATGTAATCGATACGATTCTTTCGTTTTATTTTGTCCCTTATTATCATTTAATGATAATGAAGATTTCTTTGAGATAGTTTTGGTGGGAAATGTCGGTTTTAAAGTCAATGATGATAAGTCCTGATGGTTTTGGTTGACATTATTATTGGCATCATATAATTGATCAATTTTCGTCATATTCATTACGAGAAGGTCGTTAATATTTGTGAGATTCAATTGCTTCATGATTTCCGATAATGTCTGTCGGAATTCTGGTGTAGTATGTTGGAGAAATTCATTATTATCAGCTGCTGCCGAATTTTCAGATTCATCTAAACCTAATTTTTCTTGGCCTAACGTATCATATAAATAGTCATTGCGAGAATTTGGATGGTGTAAATTTGGCGGTTGTTTAAATCCGATCGAGTGCCGATCATTAATTTGGTTGGAGAAAAATTCTTTCTTCATATTCTCCTTATTGAGTAATTGAGAGAGTGTGGAAGTGGAAGGCGTCAGGTACGTATGATCAGGAGGCAATGCAAAATATGCTGCGATTTGGGGACGCAATCTTAAGTCGCCACTTCCTAACGGAATATTTATCATCGATTTTTGCATTAACGTCGAATTGACTAAGGACGGTGTTGGAATCAATTTACCAGTTGTGTTAGATATCGTTAGATAACCTTTATTCAGTAAGTGACTGGTTAAAGAGGCGGCAGTAATATTGGGTAACAACCATTTACTGTTATCGGTATTGGGTTGATGACCATTTTGATTATTGATCGAATTCAAGTTGAATTGATTTCTATCATACATCGAATCGTCATATGAGAATAGAGAATTAATTCTTGAATGTTGATGTTCTGTATTTGTTGGCTCGTTAACATGATACGCCGAATCATAAGCTATAGGGAGATAATCACTTCCGTAATAATTCGACGGGTACAAATTATTTTGAGACAACTTCTCCACATTTTTGTCTGTGACAAAAAGCGGCTCCAATTGAATTGGCTCTTTAACCGATTGCTTAGACGAATGATGATTATTTTGGATTTGAATATTCTTTCGTTCCAAATCATATTTTTGTTGTTGTTGTAGTTGTTGTTGTTTCTTTTGCTGATTTATAAGTTGTTGTTGATGTTGCCTTTGTCGTGGATTTAAATTAGGTTGATTTTGTAATTTAATTTGTTGTTGTTGTCGTTGTTGTTTTTTCTCTTGTCGATTTACTTGTTGTATTTGATAAGATTTTTGCTGTTGTTTTTGCTGCTGTTGTTGTTGTTGTTGTTGTTGTTGTTGTTGTTGTTGTTGTTGTTGTTGTTGTAGGAACCATAAAATATTTGGTTCATCGTAATTATCGGTGGATAACGGAGTATCGATTCTATCTGAATATTCGTCGATTCTCGTGTCTTTTATTATTGTGGTGGTTGGCGGAGGTGTTGTAATGGATAATGGTTTTGGTGTAACATTCTTTTCCTCTTCTACTGGTTTATATCTACCAAATTGTCTTAACATTTGCCACGAATGATTAATTTCTTCTTTCTTTTCGGGTTTCTTCATTTCTGTGAAATTATTGGTGGGTCGAATGAATTCTTGATAGAAGGGAATATCTTTTAGATTCAAATTTATTGTCGGATAATTGATAAGTGAAAGATTGTGATTCAGATGATTATCGGGATGGAGATTCTTGTTTATAATTTTATCAGTCGACATTTTAACATTCTCTTTTATTTGATCATTTGCGGATGCAAATCTTGCGGCAGCCGAATTCTTTTCTAATTGAATAAATGATTCTAATCTGTTCTGTTGTTTTTGTTTCATCATCTTTCGTTTCCGTTTACGTAATTTCTTCCTCCTACGTCGATTCTTTCGATCGCTTTTCTTCCAATTCCAATAGCGGATTGGACTTGTCATTATTTGGGGGGAAGTTGTCACTTGAGGTGTTGGTGTGAGATGTGTATCAACTTGGACGAATTGATTGGGATAATTGGAGATATTAAAATTCTGATAATTATAATTATAAGACGGCGACATATCGTTATTATTTGAATCGAATTGATTCGTGTCATATTGTTCGGTAAAGGCATATTGATTATATTTGGGAGGAGATGTGACATGCCAATAATCTTTATTTCTTTCCTTTTGGAAATTGGGAGAATTTGAAATTTTCAACGGTGTCGGTATGGTAAATGGTCTGATTGTGGTGGTAATCGGCGCAGCTTTAGTAACGAAATGTACTATTGGAGTTCTCGTGGTCGTTCTTCTGACATAGTTTTGTTCCTGATTATTGAAATGATTATTCCTCATAAATTGATTAGGAAATTGTTGATAAGTATCTTGCCAAGTTGGTGCCGGTTCCATTGCCGGTCTGACGCCAACAGACAATTGAAGACAACCTGAAACGACAGCAAATGTACAACGTTGAGTGATTGGACTAAAATTAAGATTTCGCGGACAACGTCGTCGGAATTGTCGAGCGAAAATTGTTCCAGACCAAACACATTCATAATATTCGTTACAATTATAAGTGTTCTGATATAATCCGTCTTTGATACATTTATGTTCGAAATGACTCACAGATTGGCGATTACCATTTGGAACTTTGATATTTTTCTTAACTGTCAGTTTAATATCCACTGGTCGATTGGCCGGCAAAGGAATAGAGAAATTACGATACTTTTGGAAGAATTCTTCGATATTACGTGCGGTAGGCATCGTTGGAGTCTGTTGGAGTAGGACATGTTTCCCATACAAATACGGCGCTAAGGAAGAAGATTTTTTAATGAATCTAATTCTTTGTTCATTAGCTCGATCTTTTGTCAACGAATAATCATCATAATTCTTTGACGGTTCTAAATAGAAGTCTTGGGATTCCGCAGTTTGCTGATTATCATATTTGTTATTAGATTTGAATGATTTCAAATTTGCTAGAAATCGTCGATTATTATCTGTTAACGGTTTTGTATTTGCCGGATCGATGGTTTGTGTTATTGTGCTTGAGACGGATGAAATTGTATGAAGCCTAAGTTTCTTATTCCGCGACTGATTCGTAGAGAGAGTTGTTGTGGGAAATGCTTTTTTTGATATAGTAAACGGAGTGGTGGCGATAGATGTTTTGTGTAGAATCGATTCGGAGGTGGAGTTCTCTCGTTTAACGTATAAGGTGAAAGGAAGATATGAGAAGTATTTGGTACCATTGAAATTTCTTTTTTTAATTAATCCGATACGTTTAGTGGCTGAACTCTCTTTCTTCTTCGAATAGATGAAAGCTTTCTGTAATCGTCGAGTATTTTCGTATTGTTTATATCGATTGTATTGTGTAATTGGAGGTTTGGTCGATACCTGATATTTGGTCAATGGGGAATTTGCTTTGGAGTTCTGGGGTTTCAATTGACTCAATTTCGAATTGATAATTTCCCATAACTGATGTTGGGCGGATGATGAATGAATACTTTGATTATTAACGACCAGTTGAAGTAGTATGAATAAGAAGAAGTATTTCAAATAGGACATCACATAAGAGTTTGGAGAAGGAAGAAAATAGATCTATTAAAAGAATGAGAAAGAAAAGATGGAGGATAGAAAACAGTCTCGTTAGGAAAGGTCACAACGAAGACATATTAGTCGAGTTCATCGGAGAAAATTAATATTGTCAGATTCGCTTTTGGAGATGCAATATAGAGTGTTGATCCGTTGAATCAACAAACCCAGTTTATCGGTCAACAATGGTATGTTTTATGATTGGAGAAGGATATGGAGAAATATGATGAATGAACTTCAAACCTGGTAAATAATTAAACACATCTCACAATTCTATTAGGAAGTTCAACGGAAGAAGGACAAAGGAGACATATCGATTCGTTATTATCCGCTCTCTCGACACAGAGTGAAGAATTCGATTAAAGAAAAAATTGATTCGACACTTCTTTTCAAATTAAATATCATAAAGATTGGGTTGAAGATAATAGGTTTATACCTTCAAATCATTATTGTCAAGATGACACTACTCCAACAGAAACGGGCGAATCTTCACGTTTTTACAATTTACATATATTCACACTGATCCGATACAAATTCATTCGAATCATTGATTTATCCATCAATCCATCCATCGACGTCTTAATGAGGAAGAAGTGTAGTTTTGCTCGAATGGATTAATAATTTGTCGATATGTAATTCCATCAGTTTCACTTCCTTAAAAACTTCGAAGAACAAGAGGTAAAAGACAAAAATTTCATTACAATAAACAAATACAACTGTTCAATGATAAATATGTAAGAAAGTGGGAAATGATTAGTGTGATGAAGACACACTATCTATCACAATCATTCATCTTCCGTCTGCTCGTTAATTGAATTGATCGAATTCTAACTAATCACTCAATGGAGACGCCGACGACAATGAACTTGATAAACGAATTTTTCTTCCTTTATCTCGTTCTATCTGTGAATGTTTCTGTCTTTCTTGTGTGAATATTTGAAATAAAGAAACTTTCTAATAGATTTCCTTGAACAGAATGTTCTTTAATTAACAGTGCCACAAACCTTCCATGTTCAATTTAGATGGTGGGGAAGGAGAAGCGGGAAAGAGTTGGATGAAAGCGACTTACGGAACCGATCGAAGACCGATAAAATATTGTAATTAGTTGTTTTTTGAAGATGAACTTATTTCCTATCAATATCCCAAATGAATAGTGATGTGGAAGAATAAATAAATTTCTATTGGATTTAGAAGTTCCATGTCGATGTGGTTATCCCCATTGTGTAGTCATTCCAGAAGAAATAAAAATGACAGAGGATCATTACGATTTCCTGTTTCTACTTTTGTTCCGACTCCTTTTCATTTCATTTTATTTGTGGAACAATAGCAATTGAACAGGAATTCCATCCCTCACTCACTATCCCCTCCCATCGACGTTCCAATACATCATCATTAGTCTACAATTCGAGCCGAGTAAAATGGATGAGGAATGCGGATCTGAAATTTATAGATTACAATAATATCGTACGAATAAGAATCAGATAACGGAATCGAACGTTAACATTTCCATTCTCTCAAATAAAACACAGAATTACATTGGAAGAATTATGATGTCAATTCCTCACTACTTCTCCCACATCGCTCCTACTATTGGACTATTATCATCTAAATTGATACCATGTCGTTCTGGTATACCTTCAATATTCTCATGTTTGTTAATGATTTGACTTTGTGTACGAGAAAACAAAAGGATGACCAACTGACTAATTTTGTTTACCTTAAAAATCACCAAACAATGTTAATAATTTTCCATAGACAAAAAACGAAGAAAATTAATTTATCATAGAAATTTGGTTACTTTCAATGATTGATTCGAACAAACTGATGATTATTTCTTCAACCTGTTCTAAATTCGACTACAAAAAGAATCGACTATAAAATCGAAATTTTTTTCAGTAACACAAATTTGAGTATTGGTCAAATAATACTGGGAAGGAAACCGATTGACTTGTTGTGAAATGGTTTAACATTCCTCATTCGACTGTCTGTTGGAAATAAAACATAGTAGAACAATAAAAGTGATGACTTTCTTACCGGAAGTCGATTGCTATTAGTTCCGTGAGCAAGATGTTGACAATATTGTGAGCATGCGTATTGAATAGGAGGAAGGGACGAGGATAAATTGGTCTTCCTTTATTCTAGCTACTTCTTGGAAGCAAAGAAGCATGATGGAAACTATAGATAGGTCTCGATGCAACACAACTTTCAATTTGATGAGATGCAACAAATGAAAATTGTAATTATTATAAAGGAAGAAAAGATGTATGGAGTTCATTCAGATACAAGATGAAAATAGGTAGAGGCAAGTCGATAACTAGAAATATTCTAATCAATAAACAAATCTCTAAATATACGGAACGACGTGTCTATTCGAAGATGACCGAATATGGTGGTACTATTATTCTGTGGTGGCCATAAAGAATGGTTTGCTCTTATCAGACGATGAATAAGAATGAATAAAAATATTATTATTATTATTATTATTATTATTATTGTGTAAGGGGAAAAATGTCATTTATGGAAAGTATTGTCGTCTAAACATTCATAGGATTAGATTTATCATAAGAAAATTTTAGTTGAATAATATCTATTACATCATCAACCGATTAACAAGTATTAGGAATGGAAAATATTAAGACATAATCATAATGGAGAGAATTGGAATTTGAGAATATATTTTTTCAATAACAAACAAATCAGAATAACATGAGAATATTGGGAGAATATTATTAGAAAATAAGTCATTCTTATAAATATTCTCCCTTTTGTCCATTCTTACTTAACCACAAGATCGACGCGGTTTGGCAGGAATGGAACGTGAATAGAAAGAAGAACGATTGAATTACTCACAAAAGACGTTCCACAATTTCACTCTCGCCAACCATCCCCAACTTACTAACGATTCTTTCTGAAATTATTAATATTATCAGAATCGATGTTGATCGATTCGACATTTGGAAATTGAAAGAATAATTATGATCGATTACAATGAACTTCGAGAGACAGAGGCATTATTATGTCAAGATATCGGGTCTCATTTTCAACGACCGTGTAACTTCTCTTGTCATCACACGAAGTTCCTTCAAACCCGATTATTATCCCTCAAAATTTTGCACGAACAAAAATTTCGAAATACAATTTCACTTTTAGGTTTTGAAATTATTTCGGTAGGAATGATAAAATTGAGAATTATTCTTATGAATATGTTTCAGGTGAGTTAAAGCCAAAGAAGGAAATTGAGTTTTATTAGGAATGTCTCATGATTCTTCTCCAGATGAGAATATGGAATTTTGGAGGAGTATGTCTTATGAAAAGTTGACTAATCGTTGGAATTGAAGTGAAGTGAATAGAACGTTCAGAAAAATGGCACTATTCGACCAATAACTAGGCTAACGACACACTTCATCTAATCCGAACAAGTGAATCATTGAAACTGAAATCTGATTGAAATCGGTTATTTTACAATAAGAACCATTCTTTCTTTCATTTCACATATCAAAAAAAAGAAGTATTGGAAAGGTCTTCTCCACTTACGGAGCAAAATAACTTTCAGATTAACCTTAACTTTCTGACTTGACATCTACTCTCTCACTCCCACCATTTCGCGATTGTCAAGTTCGGTGGGAAAGATGGTGAAGGTGCGGGAGAAGAAGTGATGGAAATCGAATATACTTCAATAGAATTGAATGATAGAAATTTAATACGAAATAAAGAAAATGGAAATCAATTGAACACGGTTACTCCAGTCAACAACTGTAGCTACTGACTGATGAGAGGAGAGATACAAAAGAAGAAAAAACTCAATCACATGGAATATGTTGTTCCCTTCAAAAGAGAAAATGAGGAGAGACTAGATCCGTCTCTCCACAATAATGAATATTCCACAAATTCGATCGGCATTTATCAAGCTGATGAGAGAATTCGCAGGTTCCACAATTCCATCAGTTATGTTCCCATAAGAAGTTATCGTAAACAGTTCTTTTCACGAAGATGGATGACAAAATATTTAAACAAAATTTATTAGAGTTGTCTTTCTTCAGTGTTTCCAATGAACAAATAATGAATAGATTCGGGAGATACATGATTGATCATTTATACGCTAGCTTGTCTTGACTCCACTCAACTATGTTAATCGGTTTGTTGTACGACGAAAAGAATCGTCAGTTTTCTATTTATTATTACGTCGTTGCCACTTTCGATTATGTGATTTGTTCATTGTTTATTGTTTTCAGTTATTATCGAATAATTGTCCGAATGTTTGTTGGTTGATTCTCATTTAAGTATTGTAAGGAATGTTTGTTCATTTTAAACAATATAGTATTTAAACGATAACATGATGTTTATCCACAATTCTCTTCTCATACACTCTCTCCTCTAAACAATATTCAGTCTGCCATTTTCAGTCATATTCAATTCATCAGCCACTTCTTCTCATTGATGGACGCTAAACTGGACATTTAAATTTTTTTCAAGTATCACAATTAGTTTCTTTTAAAATTCACATGCATTTTATACTTATCCGGTTAATCAGACTTGTCATCTATCGGACAAAGAATTAAACGACAAATGGTCATAAGAGTTAATGGACATAACATCATGAGATTCAGTACAAATGCGATTATAATTGAAAGTGCCTTGAAGGTGTTTGATGATAAACAAACAAATTTTATGAAATACAAATAAGCAATAAAATAAAAAAAATTATTAAGCATAAGTTCAGAAATTTGAAGGATTTCTTTATCACTTCATGAGGAATAAGTGATGGAATTTTTTCAGATGCAATTTTCAGAATGTCTTCGATATTCGAAAAAAATGTTTTTTCTGAAATTTCGATTGTCGAACGATTAAGATGAAATTTAATACTTTTATAATCGAAATTGAATTTTTATGATTTCGTATATATTCTTAAAGTAATAATAATAATTATTATATATGAGAGAATTTAATATTTAAAAATTTTAATATCAATTTATAGGGAATTAGGTTTGTGACTGATGATGAAATGAAGGAGAATCACGGAAAAACATTTAGGATGATTTGTTGTGTATGTGGGAAAGTAATGTGCTGAGAGGCATTTTCCGATGACTCGTTCCACTTAGGGATTGTTGAGAATTTCGAAGAAATAAAATTGTGAGAAGATTTTTAGAAAATTAATCGAATAATTCATGTGATTGACCGGTTCGTCATGATATCGGTATTATAGAAAAGATGAGAAATTGAAGGTGAACAATTTAATTATAAGTGTATCTCGACTCGACTAAGTGTAGATGAATGAGTGACATAAGATGATGATTTAATTATCCTGCCGTAGTACTTTATTGAAGGAAGTTAACCAAATCTGATTGCTGCAAATTCATGAGAGAATATCGAGTTTCTGTTTCCAATACTTTCAAACGCGAGAGGAAAGACGAGCGAGAATTTAATGCTATTTTCCTTTCGTTGACCTAATCCACTTGACATGCATCTAATCGTTAAGAATCCTTTATACTTTCTTCATTTTCCTTCATAGATTACATTGGAACAACTACATATTCCACATCAACATTCCACTAGTTCCAGAATCTGTTACATTAATATTGGGAGAGATATAGTCGCCAAATCGATCAACTAGAAAAGGCAGACACGAAAGGATCAGATTGGACAACAAACGAATATCGTCAATATCAATAATCAATTGAATAAGCAATTTATATTAAATAAAGTTACAAATTTATTATTTCTCATTTAGAGATAAATTGAGTCGTCGCCATTCCGGCGATGAGCAATGTAGGAAATTGTGTATGTTCTCAATTGTTTATTTGAATAGAGAGCGAACGAGGAGAATTTGGATAGGTGAGATATTGATAAAATTAAGGGAGGGAAGCGACTAAATGAGTAATTGGAGTCCGTAGTAAATGAAGAGAATAATTAAAATTGAGAATGTTAATGAGAAGAATAAATTGGAAGATGGGAATTAATGCCATGATCCATGGCGATGTTGGGAGAACAATATTGAAGAGAAAAATGTTTTTAACTTCCCTCATTGTCAGTGTTTGTTTTCAGTGTTCGACTCGGGTGCATGTGGTAATTTTATGGAAATTAACGTGGGGAAACACACTCAGTGTTTCTTTGAGTTAGTGAGAAGGGGTTGTGAAATGAGATACAATATGAGAGTGGAGATATTGAATGGAAATTGCACAACAATAGTTGTTCTTGTTGCTCTTAAAAGAATAATTATTGTGCCCATGAATATTGCATCGTTTTGCCGAAAGGAAAATGTTAATCTATTGATTGTTTGCTCGATCATATTTCGTTATCCGCTTCTATCTATCCATCCATCCTCTTATTCTCCGTCTCTTAGACTTATCTATAATTGGTAGTCGATGTGGGAGAATAGAATTTTATTGATTATTATTCGCTTGTATTAATTTGTTAATTCTATTTGAATGTCGAAATCATCGTACACTGGTTGCTTTAAGAAGAAATGCAGAATTAATTCCCCGTCATCTCTTCCAGGAAATTATAGTTAATTTTACTTGGCGCAGGATAGAATAAATTTCGACAATTCACTTCACATGCTTCGAGCCTTGAACGAATAGAGAGTTGATTTCTTGTGTAATTCGTCCTTTCTCATATACCAGTCCATTTCACTGCCCTTTAACTCGTTACAACTTCATGCACTTCATCTTGTCCTTTCCATATTCGCGAATAAATGTCGATTCCATTCCTTCTCAATTCCCATTTTTCAAAATTTTAATAGATTTACATTATTAATTGAATATGAATAAAATATAATAGGTTTTCATTAATTTCCTATTAAGTCAAAATTTTTCTTGTTTATCACTCTCGTGTTTTTATCGGGGAAAATTTTAAAAATTCCGACGCTAAGGAATATCATTCCAGTATTGTCCAATTCCAATAAAGGAAAGTTCTAATTTGTTAAAGAAAGAAAATTATCGTCCGTATCTCGCAATAGTTCGCTCAGTTGATTGGTGTTGAAATGTGCAGAGTAGTGAAAGAACGTCAAATAAGTCGTTTATCGTACTGGATAAAAGGAAAACATGTATCGAACAGTTTTAACATGAATTAGTCAGTGTAATGGAGCAGATCTAATAAGGAGATTACGTATCGAGCCCGAAAAAAGGAGACGAAATAAATTGATGTTATGTTTTTCAAGTTTAGCGAATGAAGAGTATCCGGAGACATACAGTTTCTACCGGTTTCTATGGTAAATTTGTGATGAACAATCTATTCTACGACGATTCTCATTCATCTCGTATCCGTTTGCTTATTAATAATCGCAAGCTGAAAAAAAATATCTGTCGAAGTAATCTACCTATATGTGAGAAGCGAATGGATAAGTTTCATAATATGAACTGCATCTTTAATCATAATAATGACGATGAAGATGATGTATCGGAATCACGGATGATAGAAACGTCGAACAACCATCTGAATGTTGAAGAGGAGAATCATTGTCGAACCAAAATGTCTTCTTCTCCATTAGTTTCACGTAAACGTAAAACAACCGCGAAATATGACGAACGAAAATCGGAAGAGATTCATCGAAACAAACCGAAGGAAACGTCGATGGAAATAAAGTTTGATGCGAAGGATCAATTGACGAGAAAAGAATTATCGGGGAAATACCTTGAATTATATTTCACAACTCTTTTCTTTCCCTCAGATAATAAGTTAACAATGAAATTATTCGGTAATAGGAATGCACTTTTGAAGGAGAAGATGCGGCAAGAGAATGTTGGTCATTGGATCATCCATCCTTGTAGTAATTTCCGGTTTTACAATCTCTTCCACCATTCAACTCTAATCAACTTTTCAGTTTCTATTGGGATTTGTTAATGCTAGGATTATTAATGGCAAATCTAATTATATTACCGGTGGCAATCTCATTTTTTAATGACCGACATTATCCTACCAAATGGTTAACATTCAACATATTCTCCGATTCCTTCTTCATTCTCGATGTGGTCGTTAATTTTCGTACAGGTTCTCATTCATATATTAAATTATTTCTTTTAAATAATTTATCATATATTCATATTGATTTATTTATTTATTAAATTTCCCATTCATTCACTCCCATTCATTCACTCCCAACATTAACGAAGGTATTTTAACTAATGATTATGCCGAAGAAATAATATTGGAACCGAAAGCAATCGCCAATCATTATTTACGAACTTGGTTCGTTATCGACATGTTGAGTTCGTTACCGTTGGACTACATCTTCATCATATTCGAAGATACTGATACCAATTCGAGTTATGTGAAAACGGGTCGTGCATTCAAAGTTCTCCGATTGACCAAATTGATCAGTTTATTGAAGTTGTTGAGAGTGTCACGTCTCATTCGATATGTTCGTCAATGGGAAGAGGTATTGTATTTATCATTATTAAGAGATTTATATGGTTTTTAATTTTCTTAAGTTTTTAAGTGTCGCTGGAATGGTTATGAGAATATTAAATTTAGTTTGTTTAATTTTACTATTGGGTCATTGGAATGGTTGTCTACAATTTCTCGTTCCAATGTTACAAGATTATCCAGAAGACTCTTGGGTAATTCTCGATAATATAAAAGTAGAATTGAATTAAAAGATTATGTTAATAATAATGTTTTTAGGATGAGACTTGGTTCATCCAATATACTCATTCGTTGTTCAAAGCATTGTCACATATGTTATCGATTGGTTATGGGAAGAATGCTCCTCGTACCAATTCCGATATGTGGATGACAGTGTTAAGTATGATGCTCGGTGCGACATGTTATGCGATAATGATTGGTCATGTTTCCGCTCTAATTCATAGTTTCGATGCTTCGAAAAGAATGTATAACGAGAAAGTTTATTTCTTTCTATTCCATCAAACCGTTTAACCATTTCTAGTATAAACAAGTGGAGGAATATATGGCTTGGAGGAAATTACCGAGAGCGATGCGGAAACGTATTCGTGATTATTATGAACATCGATATCAAGGGAAAATGTTCGACGAGGAGAATATTCTCAACGAGATATCGGAAAGATTAAGAGAAGTTAAAATTTAAATTTAAATTTCTCCATTTTCCATTGTTAGGATGTCTTGAATTATAATTGTCGCTCTTTGGTGGCGAATGTTCCGTTTTTCGCTAACGCCGATCCGAATTTCGTATCTGATGTTGTCAACAAACTCAGATATGAAGTTTATCAGCCATGTGACATTATCGTGAAAGAAGGAACGATAGGAACGAAAATGTATTTCATACAAGAAGGAGTGGTCGACGTTTTAAAATCGGATGGAGAAGTGTTCACTTCCTTAAGTGATGGTTCTTATTTCGGAGGTTATTCTTTTATTTTTTAAATTTATTTAATTTAGATTTTTTTTAGAAATTTGTTTATTAACAAGAGCTAGAAGGACGGCTAGTGTTCAAGCGGTGACATATTGTCATTTGTTTTCTTTGTCCATCGAAAATTTCAATATCGTTCTCGATCAATATCCATTAATGCGACGTACGATTGAATGTGTTGCGGCGGAGAGATTGACGAAATTAGGGAAGAATCCGAACGTGATTAATTCCAGTGAAGATTTGAGGAAAGATCAAGAATTGATGAATGAAATAATTGAGCAGAATAGTGATGAAGCGAGAAATCTCATTTCGAACTATTTGGATGTAATGCCAATGAAAAGTTTAAATTTTTTTCATCTTTCAAAATAATTTTAATTAATTTTAATTTAATTAAATTTAAATATATTTTTTAGGAATGTTTGTTGATGAGAATTTAGAGGATTATTTAAATGGCGCCGTCAATGCCGATTCGACCAGTACTCAATTTAGTCGTCATCCACCCAAAATGCAGACATCATTTGCGCTAACATCTCCTGACAGTTCATCCATTCGCGCCTTTAAACGACCGACAGTCGACTCGAAGATTATAAATAGAACGGGATCATTTCTTCGATCGAAGAAGTTGTTCATTCCGAAACAAACACACGCATTCAGTGAAGATGATCTCTCCATACCTTATATCGACAGTGATGCCTCATCATTTGAAGGATCGTGTCGCAATTCGTTAGCACCAAACCGTCTGTCCAGTTCGCTGTCAGTCGATTTTCTACATCGATTATCGGAGAAGAAACGTCAAAATAATTCAAAAAAAAATAAATCATTGAAAACTTGTCGATATCATGAACAGACGAAGATTCAAGAATTGAGAAATAGTTTGAAAATTAGTCGTCAAAGTCTCTTCAATCATTTCCGTACCATCAGCGAATCGTACAAAATCCGGAAAACTCTGGTGCAAACTAATTCGGAAAAGAATTTATTAAAACCGGCCGTTCAAGATGAAATTACTTCTCATTTATCACCATTCCAAAATAGTGGAATTGCCAATGTTTTCCGCTCGTCAGTTTTCCATAAAATTGGTGATGTCATTACTGCACCGAGATATGCGCTAAAAAAAAGTAAACCATATTCGAAACCGGTTTTGCTTAGAAATGAAACGAAACAATTAACATCGATGGACAAGATTTCTGTGTATAAGAATTGTCTGAATCCGTATGATAAATTTGTTTCCGATTCACATAAATCCAATTTGAGGCGTGATGATAATTCGATGATATCGATGGCGAAAGATGACGTTCTATCAATCAGGAATTGTTATCGACGTTCAACCGAATATACGATGCCTAGTCAACGATCAAGTGGATTGTCGAATACATCTGATTTGATTGATAATCAATCAATCTTCCAAACTAAATCATCACTTTCCGATCAAACACTCAATGATGATGATATCGAAATGAATCCGAAAGATTCAGTTGGTAGTAAACATTCGGAGAAGAAGAATTTATTTCGAAAAACCATGAGTAAAATTCTCCCGATGATTAAACATAAGAAATTATTGAAAGAAAATGATTCATCGTCAAAAAAATCATCAATCGCCTCACTCACTAGACAAAATTCGATCATCATCAAACAATCAAGTCAAAGTACGATATCGTCACATCATCGAAATGAGAAATGTCCAAATCCAATTATTACGATTGAGAATGAAGAAGTCGATTTGAATAAAGACGATCATCAACTAAATGGTAAATGTCGACAATCGATGATTGGTCCATTGAATAAATTTAGAAATATCGTTCGATCTGTTGGAAGTAACAGTGCAATTTTGGAGGAGCATAAAACGGATGTTGTGGAATTGGATTTAGAGAATAATCAATCCTTATTTTCCGGTGATGTTGGACGTCGTTTAACGATTAGTGAGAAATTGAAAAGTCGAAAAATTGGATCGACACTTTTTAAAACTCCGAAAAATCAACCACTTCAAGCCACCGTCGATGCTCAAGGTGTCTATCAGAGAAAGTTACGTTCCACCGAAGATCCCGCCATGTTATTCCATATGTTATTGACACCGGATGAAATATCAGCAGAAAGTGAAATGCAACAAAGACAACAATTATTACAATGTAATCTTCCTTTTTTACAATTGGCGAGAAATACTTCATTCAATTCTTCGAATAATCTCAATGAATTGAATGAGAATTCCTCCGTCAAATTGGAGGATGGTACGTTGTCTCCAAAATTCCAAAGTTTTCGACAATCAAAATTCAATGTGAATGATGAGAACGAATCTATGATACAACAACCACTCATTCATACGTCGAATAATGAACTGTCCAATTTTCAAAATTTTACAGATAAATTTGATGAAAGTGATTCGAATTATAACAAATTAACACAAACTAATTTAAATCGATGTTTCCGAGTACCATCCGTTCGCATTCAAACCAACTCCACTACTCAACATTACGACAACTTATTTCAAAATCCTTCATCCAAACGACCAGCTGCGGAGAATATTCTAACAACCGCATTACAAAACCGTCTCAAAGACGCCATTGATATAGTGGAACCGAAAAGTTTAGGCGAAAAGAAACAATTTGCAACTATTGCTAGAAATATTTTGAGGAAACAGAAAACTAATTATTTGGGAGTGCAAGAAACCGAGTAAGAATGAACTTAAATTATTTATATCATTTTTAAATAAATCTACAATAAAGTTTATTGAATAAACTGAATAAATTACAAATGATTTTATCCAACCTAATTTCCTTTCTAATCTTCTTAACATCAATTATTAACAATTATTCTACACATTTTATGTTCCTACTAGAAAGAGTAAATCAATTTTCTACGATTCAAAAAATTTTTTTTTAAATTTGCATAACTTTATTATCGGTGAAATATAATTTGGTGAAAATAGTTATCTTCACCATTTTCATCTTTAGTTTATTTTCATAATTTTGTGACATTATTTAAGAATTCTTGTTGTTTGTTAATGTTTTGCTTGATGTGATTTAGTGAGAGATGTTATCATTGTTGATAATATTAGCTTATAATAGAATTGTTGAATTAGAAATAATTTAGACAGATTCTTATTCGAAATTGTTATTTTTGAATTCGAATTGAATAATTAGCGTCTAAATAAATTATATGGGAAATGGCAAAGCGGTTATTGAAAGCGAATTCTGCCAAGAAAATTTGGGCATCATATGCAATCATCATAACCTTGGGAATTTACGGATTTACATGGGTGCGAAAAGACGTCGAACATCAACGATTTCTATCGATGAAGGAAAGACAAAAGCAAAAAGAATTGATGAAAGAATCTTAAATTATGGGAATATTTAGAAGTAATTTCTTTCCAACATTTTTCTTTGAGATTTCATTTTAATAATATTCAAAAAGAAACAAATTTTATTTATTTTACATTATTTCTCAATATATTTCGTTCCACAAAAGATTTAAAATTTTATCGCTTCATTCCACCAAAATGAAGTCGATGTGGACACAATCGATTCGGAATTATGCGAAACGAATGAGAAGTCCAAAATTTGTCGATTATAAATCGGGAGACAAAGTTGGACTGCCGATTGTGGAGAGTGAAACGATTATGAAAATTTCTCAAAATTCTCAGCCGAACATGTTCCATCATTTTGTTTTTCTCAATAATTTTATTTTAAATGAAAGATTTGAAGAGAAATTAAAGAAATTATTTTCCTTAGAATATCATCGGAAAGTTCTCCTTTTTTCTCTTTTCATTGAATTCAAACGAATCTTTTCTTAAGAATGAATTGTATAATTGGCAAGAAAATATGCTCGTCTCTTTAGTCTCGCCCAATTTGAACGACGAAAACGACGTTGGTGTACAAATAGCGAAATTAACAGGACGAATTCGTAAAGAGATTGTCCATCATCAGGAATTGAATGAAGTTCATAAAGGTCTTAATGAAATTATCTTTTAAATGAATTTAGGATGGTTGGGCGTCAGCTGTTTGTCGAAATAATGTAATGAGACGGAATGATTTATTGTCAGAATTACGACGCCTGGATAAGGACCGTTATGAATACATTAAATCGATATTAAAAATTGATCATTATATTCCTGGGGAATACTCACGATTCAAGATGACAGTACATGGACGTCGACGATGGGAATTGAAGCAATTAGCTCATAATTATCGGATGTACAAATTAGAGAGATTGAAAGAGGAATCGAAAGGGAAACAAGAAGAATTTGAAAAATATAAAAAGAAGAAATTGAAAGAGATTAATAATCGACTGAAATTAATTGGATTGGAATGTTTGCCTGAAAATAAATAAATTTCTTTATTCTTCTTCTTATCATACTCACACCGATGGATGGATTGTGTGTTTGTACAAACGAAAATTTCTACATCCACACAATCCTCCAGTTAACGATGTGTTGAAGCGAAATAATTATTCACATTCCATACTTCCATACGAGTAACTATTTCTATCAACTAATTAAAAAAGATGACTGATAATCATCAAAATGATACTTTGGTTTGAGTAAATCGAAAAAATCTAAAAATCTTCTTTATATTTTTCCAACATTGAAACGAATCGAATAAATTGAATAGTTTTTAAAAAATAATGGACGGGAAAATTTGTGTGATGTCGGAAAGTCCTCTTTGGATCATAAAAGTTCATTTGAAATTTAATAATAATTAATTTTAATTAAATAATTTTTAATTTTAATGTTAATTGTGGAATAAAGTTAGCATCGACTAATGCAAAAAAACGATTTGAGAAAGAAATCAAGAAATGTCCAGAAAAACTTTATGTCCATGATTCCCAATATCGAACATGTGCACATGTTGCTGCTAATAAGGGATCGATTGACGTATTGGAAGTCATTACAAAATTGGATGGAAGTTGAAAATTTTAAGATTTTCATAATTATTATTCACATTATATAATTATAGAGATGTTGAATATGTTGGATAATAACGGAAACACACCATTATTTTCAGCGGTGGAAAACGACGAAGTTGAAATTGTTCAATTTCTTTTAGGACAACATGTGATAGAATTAAGACATCTGAATAATGATGGTCTGCGCATCGTGACATATGCCGTGGTCAATCATAAGATGAATTCATTAGAAGTTATTTTGGAATTTAATACCAAATTAGAATTTGAATTTTTCAAGTGTTTATTAAAATCGTCAAGAATTAGAGTTGACGAAGTAGATAAATGGGGAGATTCGGCTCTACATTATGCTGCTAGAAATAATTGGAGGACATCTGCTAATATTTTGGTTTGAGAATTTGTGGAATATTTCAAAAGAATCAACATCTTTTCCTTCAGTTAGAATCTGGTGCTGATATGTTTCTGTTAAGTAAACATGGTAAAACTCCGTTTCATTTAGCCGCTATGTATGTGTCGAATGATGTACTAGAAGAGTTTTTCCGTGTTGCTGAACTTAAAGGATTTTCTCGAGATGAAGTGATGGAATTCACTTGCAACGAATCTAGTCAACCATTACATTCGGCTGTCAATAGTGGTTCGATTGAAGCGGTCAATCTTTGCTTGTCACACAATAGTCGAATTACCAACACATTAGTTCTACTTTTGGAATAATTTGAATAAATGATTAATTAATTTGAATTTGAATATGGTTTTGTAGGATGATAAATGTACACCCGTCCATCTGGCCTCCATGTTGGGCTCATATGACATTTTAGATCTTTTATTAAGGAATTCCACTGAAGACACTTCGACAGTTATGGAAATGGTGGATCTTCAAGAACAAACGCCACTTCATAAAGCCGCAATGTTCGGTCATTTGAATGTCTGTCAATTACTTCTTCTTAATGTTAGATCAGAATTATGATGAAAGGATTATTATTATTACTACTCTAGAACGCAGCGATAGATGCGAAAGATATTAAAGGTAGGACGCCGTTGTTATTAGCTGCGAGGAAAGGCGCTTATTCCGTTGTCCAACATTTGCTCGACCATCCCGACGGAAAATTGAATGGCTTCGACTACTTAGGCCGAAATATTCTTCATTTACTTATTCAAAATAATGCCCAAGATTTCGAAAGAATTCAATCATTAATTAATTCTGTTGCTTTCTCACTCATTCAACAAATTTATTATTCTTTTCGTTCTAGAGACCATCATTATTGAAATTATTAAAACTAACAGATAATAACGGAAATACACCGTTACATTATGCTTGTGAAATCGGCTGTGTTGGTATGGTCGATGTTCTCATTAAATTGGACGACGATATTTCCCCAAAGAATAAAGTTCTGCTTTTTTTTTCATTTCTCATCGATATTCATTTCTGATTTTACGAAAGAATTTGAAAAGTCCGTTACATTTGGCGGCGGAATTCGGCAAATATAATGTCTGCGAATTATTGTTAAAGAATAGTGGTGGGAAGAGAAATATGGTGAATGAGATCGATAAGAATGGATTTACACCGTTGCTCTACGCTTGCAAGAATGGAAAGAATAAGTTAATCGATCTCCTCTTAGAAATGGGAGGAATTCTATTAAAGTTTTTTTTTCTTGTTTGAATTTTCCATAATTTTTTTGAAGAGATTTCGAAGGTAATACTGCCATACATCATGCTGCGAGTGGTGGCCATTATACGACAATCACAAAATTATTAAAAACACACATTCATCTGATCAATTCGGAAAATGTGGTGAAAGTTTTGTTACATTTTTTCATTCATAAATTGTTTTCAATTGTTTTCAAATACAATTTGTCCATTTTATTCTCAAATATAATTAGTCCATTTTATTCTAAAATACAATTTGTCCGTTATGTTTCCAAATACATTTTATCCGTTTTATATTATATTATTGTCAAATATAATTTGTTCATCCTTTCCATTTCTTTTTAGAATACGGCCTTACATTTAGCAACGCTCAACAATAAACCGAATATTATTATTTGTTTAATGAGTTATAAAGAGATTCGATATAGCAGGAATGCGAATAATCAATTATTTATCGATCTCGCTATCGAATTGTCATTGGAAGATTGTTGTAATGTGGTAATTAAACATAATTCGTGGAAAACGATTCTTACAATGGATTCCTTGAAATATCGAACGCCCTTTATTGGCATGATCGAACGATTACCCAAATGTGCTCTAGTTATTATTTTGCCTTAATTTGAAAAGAACAAATTTTCATTCATAGAATGCTTTGGATCGATGTTATCAATCATCAAATCAATTACCTTATCATCCAGATTTTAAGGTTTTACTTCACAAAATTTTTTTCTCACCGAAAACAATTTTTAGTTAACTGTCAATTTCTGTTTGTTAAGATGGACAGCTGATCAAGCTGAATCATTGAAGAGAATGATAAAAGAAATAGAAGAAAAACGGAAAAATGAGAAATTGGAGAAATCGGATAAAGAGAAACGACTTAGGAAAAGTTCATCATTTAGCGGAATGATACCAAATAAATTAACTCACAAATCATATTCCATCCTACAAATTCCCACATTCATGAATTTGGCTGAGAATAGTTCCCGTTTATCTCCCTCATCGATGGTGAATAAAAAATCGGTAATTGACGGTCTATTAGAAAAAACTGAGAATAATTTATATAGTTTCGATATGTCATTTATGGATGTTGTTTATAATCCTTTCGTTCCAATATCTGTTAGTTATGCTCAGTATCAATCTGTTCATTAAGTTTCTTTTCAGACGATGGTGAAATATGAAAGAATCGAATTATTGTCACATCCAGTGACAACTCTCTTTCTCGACTACAAATGGAGGAGACATTGTGGAATTGTCCAATTTTTGAATTTGGCATTTTTCGCCTTTTTCCTTTTTCTTTTTACTCTCTTCATTTGGCAATATGATATCTGTTATCATGAAGACGTCAATTTCCTGGACGAACTAGTTAAAAAAATTCGTGGCGAAGAAATTATGATTTATAACGAGACTGCTCAAAGTTATTTTGAGAGAAAGAATTTTTCCATATTTTCAAATACCTCCCAAAAGAATCGTTGTACCGATTTACATATGCATCCCCAAGAAGTTCAAATTTATTCTTTCCTTCAAATCTCCATTATCTGATGACTTTAGGTGATATCTTATGAAATTCGTTTGTTCATCTCAAAAGATAGTTCGTTGAAATTTAAAGCGATTTGTTTATTCGTATATTCGTTATTGAGAGTTTTTGAATTGATATTTTTGTTGATATTGGAAGTTCAATTTTTTTTCTATCTATATCTTCCATTCTTTCCTTATCCGTATTTGCTGTTAGAAATATCGATATTTTCAAATCGATCGAATCATGCAATGGTTCGTCTATCTTCCATGTCTCTTATTTTCGTTACCATTCTGTTATGACATCTCTTCACACACTCAATGGGTTATGGGAACTATTTCCATATTTTTCGCTTGGTTCAACTTATTACTCTTTGTTCAACGGTTTTCAATTCCATTCAAATTTTCAAAAATAAAATTAAAAATAAAAAAAAATTTTACATTTTTCAGATTAGATATCGGAGGTATTTATGTGGTGATGTATTTCGAGATTTTAAAAACGTTATTAAAAGTGGCGATCATTTTTAGTATCCTCATGATTGGATTCGCTTTCTCATTTATCATCATATACTCATACCAAATCGACAGTCCATTCCATCAACCGTTAAATGGAATCATAGAAATCTTATTCATGATGATGGGAGATACGAGAAATTTTGAACTTTTCTCTGCGTCACACGATCATGATAATTCCAATGATCTCCATTTTCCCAGTATCTCCCACATATTCATCGTCACTTTCCTTCTGTTAATGTGTCTCTTATTAATGAATTTACTCATCGGTTTGGCAGTCGGTGACATTGGAAGTGTGAGACAGAATGCCGAATTGAAACGATTGACTTTAAGAGTGTTGCTTCATTGCGAATTGGAAAGAAAAATTCCGAAACATTATCATCATCATTTGGAAGTTCCAGCTATCCGAATTTTTGTTAATCGAGAACATTCGTTATTTCGAACAGTTAATATATTTAATTCTATTATTTATTTAATTATTTTATTTTCTTATTATCCATTTCTAGTTGAAAGAATTCGTTAGACAAAGTACAGATTATAAAGATGGTAGAATCAGTTCACTTTGGAATGTGGAGAACTTTTACATTACGAAAACTTATCGTGATCGACTTATGCAATCGTTCTTCAAACAACATAATCGTGATATCCATGAGAAAGCGGTTGATGTTCTTTCTCCAAATAAATTGTTGACACATTTCTCATCAATTGAAGACAATATCGATAAAAACACAAACAAGTTACACATCTCTCAAATTTTTCAAATAATCTTTTTGTGTTTAGTATTTGTCAAATTAATCAAAAATTAGACAGTTTAATGGATATCATTCAAAATCGATTAATGAGAGAATGTTCTATTGATTATGCTTCTTATACATCATCAACCGAGAAATCGAACAAGACAAAACTTTAACAATTTTAGATTATCGTCAAGTAACATTAAATGGAAAATTTTTAAACATTATTTTTTCCAGTAGTTTCAAATCGAAATAATTTAAATTTCCTTCACATTTAAATCATTATCATCAGACGGTGAATAATAATTCAAAAGAATAATATCGGTTACGATATCGATGAAACGATATATTCCTTTCCCACAAGATTTTTACTGATTGTAAAACGGTGCTGGTATGTAAAAAAATCTATAGAAATCAGTGAGTTGATCGGAAGTTTGATTAAATGTTACTGTAAACATAATATCAACTCAACACATAAACGAATATTCAAGTTTTCTTCAATATTATTTTTCCACAGTTGAGAAATGATTACAGGAAAAGAAAAAAATTTTTGAATTTAAAAACCTAGTCTCCATATATGGTAGTCTTTTCATACCGATATTATAAAGCATTCTATATAGATTCTATATATCTAACCTATATAAACATTCTAAACTAACAAATTTCAAGAAACGGGAAAAAATAGACAGAGTTTATTTAATGATAAAATTGATATTCAGTTGAATTTTGAGTTGCTTTAACGTTTGTTTCTTATTAATATCAACGTTGGATGCAGATTAACTTTCAACCGTTTCAAATTTTGTACGCTAGGGGTTTCAGACCTCGATTATTTCAGAGTAATGCAAACAGCAAAAGTGAAGTTGATTTTAAAAAAAATCATAAATAAAAATTGGATTGTTAATTATTTTTAACTTAATTCATTTCAGTTTATTACTGCATTTAAGTAGTTTAAGTTCTTTCGAAAAATATGGCAAACTTATTAGAAAAGATTTTCATAATAATTAACACTCACATAATTATATGTTTATCCAAACGGAGATATTATGATATCTATCAAAGAAATTGTGATGGTCTTACTGTTTTAGGTCTACGTTTCAATTTCACACATCTTTGTAACAATAATCATCATGTGTCTATGGCGTTCGAAGGTTAATTTTACTATTGTGAAATGGAGAGAAAGATGTTTGTTTTTTGTTTATTTTAGACAAAGAGAAGTTTCTTGTTGTGGCCGACGCACTTGGTAAAAACATTACATCACTGGGATGGAAAAAGACAGTTGAAATATATAATTTGACTTGACTATATTTTCATAGAAATAGATTCCCGAATTGTTGAAGACTAATATGAAAATTCGCGGGGACTTTTTTGAATTGGGTCACGAGTTCTAAGATTTTAGTTGCGAAGAATTAACATAGTTTATCATCTTTTTCATACATCTAGATTTACGGGTCATAGCCATTCTCTATGTGTGGTTAATTTTTTCATTTCAACATTTGTTCAATATTATTTTCTTAAAGAAATTAAATTTCAATGAGACTGGAGCATTTATATTTAACGCCACTAACTATTTTCAATCAGCTTCTACTCTTTTAGTGGATATTCTTCCTACTCATATAAAATGCAAGGATGAAAACGGTTATCTCGTATTTATGTTACAGAAGAATGTCGGTACGGAAATATTTTTAACTCAAAACGTAATTGCGTTAGTTTCTCATGAACTCGCATGATTATTGAAATATCTTACAAGTTGTTTGGGACGAATAATTTAAGGAAATTTCAAAAAATTCTTTTAAATAGAAATATCTGTTTTGAACGTTATTATTATATTATTATGTTTCGTTTTTTTTAGGACCGTTACGCCGAAGCCTGAAGAAGGTTAATATATTTCTTTTTTTTGTAAATTAGTAAACAAAGTACAATAAAAAATAATCATGAAATGAGGAAAAGAATCGATGATATGGAAGTGTCTGGAATTTGAATTTTCATCTAAAAAAATTCTAGTCATAATTAATTAAATAACCAAATTTTCAATACTTGTTCTGCTGAAATGAATAATGTCTGCTTCTTTCGTAGAAAACTTCTTACGAAAAAACAAAGAAAATTATAAAACAGTCCGTAAAGAAATAACATTCACTGCTCGAAAGCATGGTGTGTCTGATGTAGAAAGCATCATTCTAACAGACGATACTATCATAAATAGTATGAAAGAGAGTGTTTGTAGTAATTATATAAAATTTAAGGTTCCTCTTTTTTCAAGACGTCATATCTAACATTCATAGGAACTTAAAGATCAATTTGGCATTGGATGGAAAGTTTATTCGATGAAGTTCAAGAAAATTTACAAAGAAAAAAACAAGATTATGTGTGATACTATCCTTAATGTCATAGCCAATGTTAAAGAACTTTAATTACCATTGAATTTATTATGTCGTGACGAATACATTAGGTAACGAAACGGCAATACGAAAAATTGAATAAAACTCGTTCAACATTTAAGTTCAATACCATAGATGCTACACATGAGAAACTTAAATACAAAATAAACGTAGCCCACATAGAACAAAGTAGTTTTTTAATAAGTACACCATTTTATTCTATCAATTTCCAATTGTAGGGATTATAGCGGAAGAAAGTTCATCAATTAACTTGAACACCAACAGTCATCTCAAATATACGATTATCTCTACAATTGTGATAGTGGTCATTTTTGGTTTAATTGTTACAGTAATAATTTTAATCAAATGTCGCCGGAAGAAGAAAAAATTCGTATAGTTCGATTTTAAATTACAAATACAAAAAACGATATTAATAGTTCAACTAGATCCAAAGAAACTAATGTGGATGTGGCGAATTATATTACCGATAACTACTATTATCAAGCTGATTCTAAAACTTTTTGGTCGTCGACTGTTATGGGTGGTTTACATCGCACTTGACTCAAGTATATACGTAACATAGATATATTCTCGCATAATCATTTTTATATCAACGACGTACTTATTATGTACAAAGTAATCATAGATAGTGATAATAATATTAAACAAAGTTTGGAAAATTGTAGAATGAACCTTATTTTTTGAGATTTTATAAATAATTTATGAATAATGTTATCTGCTAGGTCGATTAAAATAGTCTTGCGTTTAATTAACTAATTTCGTTTTAAATTTGGTTAATATGGAAAAATTGTTCTTTAATGAAGTGAAATAAAGTAGTGAGTACAGAATTAGTTGACGTTATTATTTATCAACTATTCTTAATAATAATAAATAAATAATAACGTAAAATATTTACGCCGCTTGTTTATAGAGATGCTAAGGGATATTTTCTTAACCAATCTAATTAGAATTCTTCAAAATTTACTCTACAGAAATATTTTCCCCTTACTTATGTTCATTTATTTGCTTTCTCTCCCTGTAACGCCAAATCAATTTTTGTCAAAAAAAACTTCGTTGTGTATTTTTTCACCTAATACCTATCGTACAACAATTCTTATCCAATATAAATATATTTATAGTTAACAAAGGGTTAGAGAACCTTCCTATCAATGTAAACCATTCTACCATGGGAAAATGGTGTAGAATCTAGTAGTCCTTAAATGAATTTCTTGGACGAAAGCAAAAACCGTGAAGATATAGTAGATGTACAATATTTTAAAAACAGTCAATTCACCTACAGTATGACTTACCGGGCATAAATTTTTTTTCAGTATTTTTCAACCAACCTCCTCGGTTGTTCTAAAAAAGCTGAATAACTTACATTATTATTCGTTATTGTTAGAGGTATTCTTTTTCTAACGAAAATAATGAATGAAGGAAAAATGATTACAAAATAGAATATATTGAATTGAAATGTAATTACTTTACCTTTTTCCAAATAATTTAATAGATTTCCCATTATAATTTACCTTATTTTTTTTAATTTTCTGAAAAACAGAAAAACGGTTTTACATGTCTCGAGACATATGGATTATTACTGTAATATAAATTATTCTACAATAATTACAATAATCATTATACTGTTTTCGAACTGCACTATTGTACTTCCTACTGGAAGTAAAACTGGGTTTTACCAGCTGAATAATAACGCGCGTTATTGTAGAAATAAGAAATATGTTAATAACATATCATCATATTGCCCTAAAGTTCTCCTACACTATTTACAAGTTCCACGTTTAACTTTTTTACAATCGATAATTTAAATTTGTTGTATGTTGAAAAAAAAATTAAGTCCAAGGAAAAAGTAACAATGTGCCTAGCGGTCCTGGTGGAAAGGCACGACCTGAAGTTAGCGGTTTATACTATTCAATTTGTAATTATCAATCAAAATAGCTGGAAGCCAAATCCTCGCCATTAAAAGGATCATTTTATATCTTACGACAAATGTTATTAGATTAAAGTTGAAATTTCTTTCATAATCTTGTTTAAAGAACTCAAGACGTACCATCTGCACAAAATTGTATAGTTTGTATATCATGTAAAGAATAGAATTGACTTTTTTCCTCAAGCAATTATTAGAAAACAAGATGGCGATTTATCAATTAACTGAAACGGAGTTCAATATTCGTGTACCTAATAAACATACATTTCCTTTTGTACGTTGCAAATTGAAAAACGGTAAGAACAGGTACATACTGGAAAGAAAAATGGGTGAAAAATATTCTTTAACAAATAAAATTATTTGGTTAGTAAAAATTTTATGCATTATTATGAAATCATTACTTCGTGGAGATGAGGTTCGTTGTTCTTCCCAATTTCTTTCTAAATGGAAGGTTCTTTCCCCCATTTAATTATATAAGTAATTAAGCATTATAGACGATTAGATTAAACCTATAATTATAATATGAATATATGAAAACTATATAATAATAATAATAATAATTTTATTTATTTCATTTGTAATAATTCATTTTAAGTGATACTATTTTTTTGATAGGATAACAACAATCACTACAACTACAACAACCACTACAACTACAACAACCACCGCTACAAGTGCAATATTTAGGTTAAATTTCATATTAATTTAACGATGAATAACATTATTGATTAATTGTATATTTTTCCATAATTAATTAATTAATAATTATTCATTACCCCAATTTTAGGGAATAATTAACCATGCAGAGTATAAAATCAAATCCCCTAGGAGCAAATTAAAAAGAAGATAAGATTATTGTTATTTATTTTTAAAATTCCCATCAGAATAATTTGGAAAAAACGGAAAAATTAAATAATTAAATAATGTAGTAAATAATTATTTATTACAATAATATAAATTTTATTTTATTATCCAACATTATAGTACTACTGCATTGGATTCGGGAAAGAATCTACCCAAAAACGGTAAGTCACTTTAATCATACTTCTCTACTTAAAATCATTTTTTTTCATTTTATTCTTATTATCATTAATTATTATTACTATTAACAAGTTGTCAAAACTAATGGAAATTTCAAAACTGTGTAATAATAAACTTAATATGAAAATTATTGTATTGAAATAGCTTCCAATGGACTTAAAAAAGTGGAAAATGTCCTAAACTTTGTTGTAAAAACTACAAACGTCACACAACAAGATCTGCACGATATGGCAAGGAGCGATATATCTTTGCAAAATAGAATAGAAATTTGTGAAAGAACTACAAAAATGCCTAATGTTTAATAATTTAAAACTTTAAAGACTTTATAATCGAACTTGATAGACTCTTCACGATCCACATAATATTACTTGGGATTTAAATAAATTTATTTTTACAAACGGTACTCGTGAAGGAGAGGGAATTTATTGTGAAACTGAGGTTCACGTACAATCAATGGTTCCTGATTTTCGTCTCGACCCGATTTCCACAATTTGTGTTTAATATTCAATAAATTTATTAGTTAAGTGAAAGTCAATATAAAACTCTAGTAAAAGACCCTTCACCAAGATATGAAGGATTTGGTAAAGATATGGAAATTTTCAATTTAACCCGAAGTTAATTCCTCTTTTATTGAACTTGGATGAATTAATATGACAGTTAAACAGTAATTGTAACTAAAAACCCGTTTAAGAAACCCGTTAATGTTAAGTTCTGGCTGAAAATCGGAATTGCAGCTGTTGTCTTTTTAATTTCGGTTGTGCTATGTATTGTGTCGGCTCGTATTGCGAGTAAGAGAGCTCCTAAAGAACGTCGAAAGTTATTTATTATTTAATTCTATAATAGACAATACAAATCACTTCAATTTATAGATCACTTTCCAAACATCATAATGTCAGACCTGGTTATGGAGGACAAGATTATACATATATATCTTATTATGTGACTAATCCTGAAAAAGTCTCACAAGTGTAAATGTTTTTTTTGAAGAGTTATATCTGAAGTTATAAAAATTACGAAAAATTAAACTTTTTCTTAAATATAACAGGCAAATAGAGCTTGAAACAGATTTGATAAAAATATAATTAACAAACTAATTTACCAACATTATTTTAACAAGTTCGTATATGTAGGTTAGGTTGCTTCCCAAATAGATGAGATTAATAGATCCTACAATGTATTCCTGTCATATAAAACTTACACTGTAAATATCGATTTTTTTAAAATAAAATTAAAGTCCCGGTGCTTTAATCACTTCTGATAATCCGATAATTCGAGCTAAGCACTTGTAGTGGTCACAATAACAACGAAGTGTTTCCATCAGATGAACTCCATTAATGGAGTTGCCAGAACTATCAAATATTCCTATCGTTTCATTACTTATTAGTTCCTTTCGTTCTATTTTTATCCTATCTTTCCTGTTTTTTTTTTTAAACGTGTGATTATGATGAATTCAATCTAAATTTCCAATCTAAATTTCCATTTCCAATGAAACCTATAGGTTTCAAATAATCAATTAATTAACAAACTTAATTTTTCTCTCTTTCATATCATCGAACATCATATTTTGAGTCGAGAAATTTAAAAAATAACTAATTGTAAGTAAAATATTCGGTTTGAACATGAAAAAGTGATGCAGAATATAAAATTTTTTTTTAGATGTCCAATAATTACGTAATTATCGAAAAGGGTTTTTTGCATTATCTAAGAAATTTTAATTCGTTGAAAAATTCTAATTATCCTATCTTCTTCAGCATCATCAATTGTTATTAAAATTGGTAACAGAAAATTATATTTTTTTTGCATTTTCTGTGCACATATTTCAGCACTCACATAAAATAGATCTCAAATTGATCCTCCAGTTTTTCTTAATTTATGATTAAAAATTCATGTCAATAGAGTGAATATTCTTTATTTTATGGATAAAAGTATAAGAAACATTTTTTAAGTTTTTCGCTAATTTTTTACTAAATCGAATTTTGGATTGCATTGCTAATCGGTCCTTTGTCTCCTATGAAGAAAGTTATGAGCATTTTTTAAAAAAAATTTGTCCGATTACTTTTAAATCAAAATTATTTTTTTTTTTTTTTTTTTTTTTAATATTTTTTCTAATTTATCTCGATGTGAATTGGAAAAACTTAAGAGATATTTTTTTGAAAAAACGAGAAAAGAGAGAAAATGATCAATAGTGGTACATGTACCGAAAATCACGACGCTAACTCGTCTATTATTTCCGATATACCGGTATCGATCACACCTTTGGTTCCTGGTGTCCCAACGCAACTTACAAGAGTTAACCAGTTACTCAAGTCAGGGAGCATTCGGGAATTGCTCGAGAAATCTTCATCCAAAAGCGGAAGGAAGAGGAAGAATGGTGAGACCGATGGTGTTCCTTCAAATTGTGAAACACCTTTCGTTGGCATGAAAGTCCCAAAACCAGGTTCGAACCAAAGTG